>PVLA01002960.1:45000-236238 GCA_004027455.1 Hydrochoerus hydrochaeris
CTCTTGTACCTTAGAAAGGTTTACTGAGAGATTCCTGTCATTTTGGATAAATTATTTGAAACAACACTTCCTTTAGGGATTTGATTTGATATTTCAAAAAATGAGTTGAAAATCAAAGAATATATAGAAAAGTGCATTTAAAAAACTATGAATATCTAATGTATCACATATATATGAGAATCACAATTCTTAAGTTAATTTTTTTCATCGGAATGATGATATATTTGAGAATAAAGATTTTCAAAAGCTTAGAAACATAAACAAATCCAGATATTTTAGTCACATGATAAGCATAAAATATGTAAGGAAGCATCTAATTTTAGAAAGTTAAAGAAGCCCTGACCTGGCTTGTAGATATGAGAATATCTCTGTGTGCTAACATGCAGCTTCAGACTTGGCCTATATGGAAGAGAGAGACAGTGGTATCCACAGCCTCAATCTCTAAATTCCAAGGAAAATATTTACTTTAAAGTGGCATCTATAGTACTATTACAGCTGTGATCCTTCTCCTCCCTTTTGCTTTCTTTTCCTCTTTTCTTCTTTATTTTCTTTTTTTCTCCTTCTATTATTATTATTATTAAATCATCCATCTTTTCTCCATCAATTTGTACCTACATCTGGAGTTGCTATGCTGTTCTATAATTTATTTATGTATTCCTAAAATAATGACTCATTTTTCTTAAGTGACATATTTTAGTATTTTTATATTTGGAATTATTCTTTCTAGAATGTGTAAGGTGCTTATAAGTCTATGTATTACTAGAGTATAGCTTAATGAAATTTCTCCAGTTAAGTATCTCATAGTGTACAGTCATTCAAACGAAGACTCAGAACACCTCATTAACTTAGCAAATAACACAAACTATGAAAACTACTACCAAAAATTAATGCAAAGGAAGGCATATCAATACAACTGAACAAAGAAATGACCATGAAGTTCATAAATGTACCTATGTGACAACATGAAAGCTGTAAGATAAATGCAAATTAAAACATAATGAGAAAATTCTATCTCAACTAGTTTGACAATAGTAAAAAAAATAATCTGGCTTCACTAATTGTTAGTGAAGAAGTACCCTATAACAATTGGAATTTTTACACAAATTGCTAAGAGAAATGTACATTCAAACAGTCACTTAGGGAAACAATTGGGTGTTTTTTAATTTGGCTAAAAGTGTGTAAAACCTTCCAATAAATGTTTTAGAAATATATTCTTAAGAAATATTTACAATTGTGCAGAGTAAATAACTTCCAATAATATTTCTAACATTATTATATGTACTAGAATAACAAATTTAGAAAGACTCCCTCTTGCTCTATTTTATTTTATTTTAACAAAAAATAAATGCAGTGATACATAATTTCAAAACAAAATAAGAAGAGATTAACAATGGTTCATATATTGTATGTTGTTATCTTCAAAGTAGTTGCTCAGATTCCAAGACACAGGCACAGGCCTGCAAACACCGTCAAACGACCCTCTTTCTTCTCCTTTCTTTCTTTTCTCCTTTCCCCCATACTAGTAGTTCTTTCCTTTTGAACAGTTTCTTCCCCTTTCACTTTCAAAGTATCTGTTTCACATTTTGTATCTTATTTGCTCTTTCTTTTTACGCTAGAGAGACAATATAATGTTTATGCATGTAAGTCTGATTTATTTCACTTATGAGTATGATCAAATTATACCCATTTACCAATAAAAGCCTCATGCTTGTCCTTCTTTGTAGCTGAGTAGTACTCCATTGTATAAAAATTCCATATCGGTTTTATCCATTCTGCAGTTCATAGGCATTCAGGTTGTTTCCAAGTTTTAGCTATTACAAATTGTGCTGCTCTAAAGATGTACATATATCACTGTGGTATGGTGTTTTCAATTCTTCTGGGAAAAAACTCAGAGGACAATAGCTGGATTGAATGGGACCTCCAATCTTAGATTTTTGAGGAATTTCCATGCTGATTTCCACACTGGTTGTACCAGTCTACACTCTTTCCAACAATTGAGAAATGTTACATTTTCCCACAGCCCCAACAGCATTTGTTATTTGTTGATTTCTCGATGATAACCATCTTTCTGGTATGAGATAGAATCTCACTGTTGTTTTAATTTGCATTTTATGCATGAGCAGTGATGTTAAGCATTTTTTCATATATTTATTTGCCATTTGTATTTCTTCAACTAAGGAGTACATATTCATCTTAGATGATCATTTTTTAATTGGATCTTGAATTTGAGGGGTTTTATTTTTTATTCTCATTAATTAATTATTAATGAGGACCTTTTGCTTGCCAAGAAGGCACTAATGCCACTGAGGTACATCCCTAACCCTTTTTTCAATGCCTTTTATGTTCTAGATAGATGTTCTTTTTCAGAGGGACAGTTGGCTAAAATTTTTCCTTCTCTGTGGGCTGTTTTTACACTGTGTGATTTCTTCAGATGTGCTAAAACTTTAATAAGATGAAAGCCCAATTGCTGATTCTTTGACATACTCCCTATGCAGTTTGGTTTTGTTCATGAACTCTCTGCCTACTCCTATATCTTCACGATTTCTGCCTACCTTGTCTTTTAGTACATTTAGTGTTTCTGTTTTAATATTTAGATCTTTGATCCATTTTAACTTAGTTTCCTGCATTAAACGTATATCTGGTTTTAGTCTTGTGGAAAGCCAATTTTTTTATGTATCAGATTCTGTTCCCATGCTTGGAAAATTTTCTGCTTTTATTTCTGCAAATGGAGTTTATGTCATTTTTGTTGACTCCTATTTTTTCATCAACACCTATCAGTCTTAAATTTTTTTCTTTACATCAGCTTGGAACTGTTTAATTGCCATTTTTTGGTCCCTTATTTTAACGGATCTTTCCTTTCATCATTGCTAGGCATGATCCCGTCTTTGAGGTCTGAAAGTCTGTCTTCAGTTTCTTTCAAGCAGTTTTGCCAGATTTCAATGGAATTTTTAATTTCCTGGATATCTCCTTGAATCTGTTTCATGTATTATATTTCTTTCCTTTATTGTTTATTCAAGGTTTCCATCATTTTCCTATGCTCCTGTAGTTTTTTTTTAATCTATGTCTTCTCTAGCTATGCTGAGAATTCCTTCATTAAGTTTGTCATTTCTTTTTGTTTTACTTGATAGATTATTTCTGTTCACATTCCTCTATAGCTCATGAATTTGTTTCTTTACTTCACCTGCTATATTTTCACACGTGTCTTTCAAAATCTTCTACTTCACTGTCTCCTGTACTTGTACAAGATGGTCTGGAGGTCTGAGATTGCATTTTGCTCTTTTGTCTTGTCATTTTCACCTCATTACATATTTTGGTCTTTTCAACCTTTCTAGTCTCATGTATCCATCGAGTGCCTCTTAGTCAGAGTCCTACTGTATGGCTGAAATTCATCCAGTTGCCAGGTCTCACAGTGTAGGGGAGGGTCCAATCACATCAATTCTTCTTGTGGGGCCAGTTGGGTGAGTTCTGGGTTCTTCTTGGACTGACTCAGGAAAGGTAGAATCAAGCAGATCATGAAATAGAGAAGGGCAAGATAGCAAGGAAAGTATATGAGACATACCATCTATGAATTTATAGTATCAAGACATCTAAAGTTTCACTTGAAATAACCCCAAAATGAAATGTTTTGAAAGAATATTGTACAATATTGTATTATAAAATGTTTTCAGTTCTGAAACTTCACCAGAGAAGAAATACATTTTGTAAGACTCTAGGCAGTTAGTGGTCTCTCCAGTGTTGTAGTATCTTCTTCCTTCTAGTCCTCTGCTTTCTTTGCCCCCGGTTTTTCACTCTTTGTGCTTTTATACTTATTCTAATAATGTAAATGAGGTACCGAGCACTGTTTCAAGTACTTTGGTGTACAAAATTTAAGTCTTATAATGATTGTGTTAGAATTCAGCCTAGCATTGAGATCTTCAGTATCCATATAAAATCCAAATGCCTTTATATTTTTATTATATTCTAAGTAGACTTGCAGCTCAATTGTCAGTTGACTGTGATTTTATTTTATATCATTCCTAAAGGTCTGCTTTTAAGAGACATGGATAGTCTGAGTGTTAATTATTTCCATTTAGACACACTGACTTTGTGTTACTGGAGAAGACTTTTTTCTATTTTTTAACTGCTTAAATATTTATCTAGTGTATTAAGAATGAGTATAAAATAAAAGGCAGTAGTTGTTAGTGCCTACATTTTTATTGCTGACAAACTCAATTAGAAGCCTTGTTAGAAAAACCAATGAAAAAGTACGTAACTCTAAAAAGATCAATTCTGAATTATTGTTACCTATAATCATTTTCCAAGCCATTAGGTCTATAAAACCCAGTGGAAGCTGTAAGCTGCAAAAGTAAATTACAGAAAAGCTGCCAAGTAGGTGGCGAGGGTTTCATACATGTAAGACACCTGTCTACAGAAATTACTTCAATTTGATTATCCACAGTAGAACTACTCTAGTAAATGTTGTTTCCATTACCATTTACAAACCCCATGTCTCAAAAGCGTTTTAGTTACTCAACCCAAAGCAACCAATGAGCCAAAGTACTAACTGAAGCACTTTTTAAGTGCCCCATAAAGTGAGGTAGCAATTTTCTTTAATTATACAGAGGAAAGAAGCACAATTAAATACAGAAATAACTGTAGCTTGATCAAGACAGATTGTATTTTGTTGCACTAGAATTTGATGCCAAGTATTTTAGGAGATAATCATATATCATATACTGGTTTCAATTGAAGATTATACTGTATATACATTCTAAATATACATTTTATCTGTAAAGTGAGTTTTCGTATGCATTCATGACTAATTCAGCCTGCGACCTTTTTTATTTAAGTAAAATATGTGTAAAATGTGAATAAGGTATGCTTTTGTAATTCAATATATTTTTCCAAAGTAAATACATTTATCATGCTCTTAAGTCTTTTACAATACATTCATAACCCTCAAATTCAATACACTTACACAAAGCTTTGTGATCAATGGACTTTATATATGCAATTAACTCTGCATAATAAGGTGTGAAAAGTGGTGTAAAACCTTTTCTTGGAAGAAAATGGAAAGGTGGAAAGAATATAAGCTCTGCAGTGAGTAAATTTAAGTTAAAATTTCAACTCTGGCAGATTACATAACCTCTCTGGATTATTGTTTCCTCATGAATGCAGTGAAAATATTACTTTCTTTCTGGAAAGAACATTTCATAATGAAAAAAAGATCGCTTCATTATGTAAATATAGAAATTATAAAGTATTACACCTAACCACAGAAAGTAAAATATATTAAGCAAAACTCAGACATTTAAGTAAAAAAATGCATCTTCTGACAATAACACTTAAAGCTGTTTCTATGGCTTGTGTCTCAATGTCCCTCCAAAATCTCAAGAAGTCACTGGTAGGACTTTTCAGAGGTGGCTGGATCTAGAGTTTTATGATGCTAAAATTAAGTGTGTGATGCTGGGATCGAGAGGGCATGATTACTAAATTAGTCCACTGATTGGTTTAGCGTAGATCTGGAAGTGGATAATGGAAAGGCCCATGTTGGGTGTGAGCACTGCCCACCCAGAGGGCATTCAACCCTGAGAGAATGAATACAAGGGTCAGGAAAATGTCTGCGGTTTTGCTTGGTGCTTCTTCACTACTTTGCTTCCATCTCCTGTCTCCTTCCTTTATCCTCTGTGATGCCCCCCTGGCATGCTACCATGCCTCAGGGCCAGCCAACAGTGAACTGAAAATTTTGCAAACTGAACTACAATAAACCTTTGCTCCCTTAACTTAGGGTGTCATTTAGTCTGTCTCAGCGATGAGAAAAGTAACCAAGAGAAAAGCTGATATGACACTGTCAATAACTGAAAAAAAGTTAGCAAAGACAGTAAACTAGTCAGCAAATCAATTAGACTTACAAATATCTATAGAAAAACTCCATCCAATAATGATAGAAATGGGAGATATATTTCCTATCGATAGGATGTATTACTTAAATAGCAATAGATAGTCTCTAAGTATTGGAATATGACCCATATGGAAGGATTTTGCAAGATAAATTATGGAAGCAAATTAGCATTTAAATAATAATTTATAATTAGCCAGAGCAGTAGTCATGTTAGAAAATTCTGAAGATACATTATTTCTTCAGGAAGTATTTCTACTTCAATATCAAAGTACTACAGAATCTTGAAGTTTAATGAAGAATTTGTTAAAAAATAAAGTTGGAAAAATAGGTAAATCTTACGTATTTTTATCTTTTACCTCCAATAATTTCTAGGCGAGTGTCTCAGTGGGTGGTACACACTCAGTAATTGTATCATTTTGATTGATATAAGGGAATTGCTTTTATCTCTTTCATGACCAAATTGCTATGTAGCTTTTACAAATGAATCCAATCTTACCATTTTTTTCTGTTGGAAATTTCAGGTTAATTCTGGAAGAGCTGACATAGGAAAATGTATTCATTCCAGAAGTTCTGAGAACCTTGGACATAACTTTACATTAAAGAATAAAATACTGTATGGTTAGAATTTTTCTCTCCCTCCCTTCCTTCCTTCCTTCCTTCCTTCCTTCCTTCCTTCCTTCCTTCCTTCCTTTCTTCCTTTCTTCCTTCCTTCCTTCCTTCCTTCCTTCCTTCCTTCCTTCCTTCCTTCCTTCCTTCCTTCCTTCCTTCCTTCCTTCCTTCTTCTTTTCTTCTTTCCTTTGCTCTTTCTCTTCTTCTTTACACTCACTCTCTCGTTTGATTCCTTTCAATCCACCCTCTGCTATTAGGCAGAAGTATACAATTTCTGTCTTTTCAGAGCTTATCTAAGGGGGGAAAAATCACTGCATGATTGTGCAGTTTGACCACCAATATCAAATTTGAACTAGAATGTAGAATGGCTAAGAAAAATTTAAGGAATTAAAAACACATGTATTTTTTCAACAGACTAGCATGTCAGAAAATAATTCTGAAATTAAATCATCAATGCATTTGTATTAGAAACCAACTAAGTATCTCACCCATGTGTAGTGCAGTCTTTGTAGAGTTTATATGCCTGTTGTAGTAATTGCAATAAAGTACTTATTTGTGGTGTGCATGATTTTAAACTATTGTGCAACACCTTAAAATGATGACAATTTTTCTGTTATTTCTATCAATCTATTTCCAAAGCAAAGAGTAAAAACTTCTGAGTGTATTTCTCTTTATTTCCTTTGGAGTGTTGAAATAGTTTTTTTATTGTTTTTTTTAAAATAGCCTTTTTATATAGTCCTTAAGAGGTTAAAATTTATGTCATGTTTACTTTTAACAAAGAGAGAATAAAATCAGGATTGATTATTAGTGTTTTAATAGTTTATAGCATTTAAATTATTTTTACATTTTTAATATGAGTTTTATTTTATTCTTTGGTTTCTTTACCTAAGTTCAGTAAACTATATTAAACTATCAGTCAGGCACCCAATACCTCTTCCAGCTCCAGCTGTGCAGGAGAAATTGTGAAGAAAAAAAAAAAAACCCACAAAACCTCTCTTTTGTTTTTCATCAAACAGTTGCAATGAAGACTGTAAAATATTGTAGGGAAGATCAATACTAATATTTTTAGAAATCATTTTTAGAATCATCATACACTAGAGAGTGGTTGTAACTGTGATATTGCTCAAAGAATGATTGGAAAGCAAGGTTTTACACATCTTATTTCACATCTTCTTTTCCAGAAAAAATATTTCTTCTCATCTGAATCTTTTCTTCTCATTTTTAAAGTATTTTTCTTCATCTTATGATTATAGCTTTGTATCAATTTACTCACATGCAGGATTATTCATTTGATCTTACAACAGATATTTTATATTTCTTTAAAATTATTACAAAAATTACATTTTAAAATCATTTGGAATATTTAAAATCTTTGAACATATAAAGAAATATCTTAAGAATGCTCTGTTAAGGCAAACATATAGATAGATAGATAGATAGATAGATAGTCCATGTATAGATATATATGGAATATATAATAGTCAGTATATATAATATATACTCAAAATGCTAGTATCTTAAATTGTCTAGATTCATAAAGGATATGGTATCTTAGGGTAATCAGAGACAAGAAACAAATACCAAACTATTTCCTGAGTTACTATATGGAATACACTGTGAATTGTGCACACTCTACAAAATTGTTTAAAAATAACACATGAATGAATTATAACCAATTATCTTTAGAAAAAACTCATTATCTGTCTCTACCAAGGTGTAATAACTATAAAAGGCCATTACTTGTATTTCTAGAAGAAAACAATCCTATATATTACATCACTTTTCTTAGTTTGGAAGTTATCGTAGACTGTTGATAATGTTTCAGACTGTTAACTTTTATTTCACATACTAAAAGTTGAAGCTTCTATCATTAGAAAAGCATAGGCTGGGGATATAGCTTAGCAGCCTAAGTACCTACCTTGTAAGCATGTGGTCATGAGTTCGATCCCCTATACCAATAATAATAAAAAAAAGAAATAAAAAAAACAAAAGCATGTGACTGAAACATTGGTTGGTTGGATTAAATTTAGTTAACTTCTATCCAATTTTTTTCATTGGCAGTTCAGTCACTAAGGTTTTACCCTGAAAAGATATCAAAAGTTGGTATTTCTCTGCCTTTGAAACATACAAAAATCTCATTCTGAATTTTTATTTCTAGGTATCTAATGTATAGATTTCTTAAATGAGTTTTCATTGATTTGTTTGCCTTAATCAGTAAATCTAAGGATAAACTTGATGAAGAATAGACTGGTATCAACAAACAATGCTTTCACTACTGAAAAATTGTCAGAGAAATGATACTTTAGATATTTGTCACCTTGCTGTTTTGAAGGGGAATGTGCTTATTATTTGAAAAGACACACCACTGTAGCATGTGGAACTCTGGGGATGCAGGCATTAGCAATAATCATGAGTCCGACAGGAGTGTCAGAAATGCCTCGGGCTTTTATTAATTGTTTCTATTAATAAAATACATTGGGTTCATGGAAGTACTTCAAATAGTTTTACAAATCAATATATAAAATATAAATTTAAGTAAGCAATACTCAAAATTTCAAGATGGAGGTAAGGATAGATAGACATCAAAATTTCAAGATGGAGGTAAGGATAGATAAGCATTCATGAAGTAACCTGGTTGTGTTGGTCAATAGTAAGCATTTTGGCCAATACATGTAACCAAAGTTCATTTGACTTCATCATGTTAACTTTTTATCACATAAGATGATTATTCATTTTCAAATATAAATATTTATATTGAAAGGTAGCTTAGGTAGATAGGGACTATATATATATATATATATATATATATATATAGTCCCATTTGTCTAATTTTTATTTTGTTTCCTACTCCTTTAGAATCTTGTGCAAAAACTTCCTACCATTTCAATCCCCTGAAGCCTTTTCCCTGTTTTATTTTCTAGTGACTTTAGTTTCAGTTCTCCATACATGTCTTTATCTATTTAGAGTTCACTTTTGTGACTTGTGAGTTATGAGTCACTACATTCTTTTGCACGTTTCCTCTTCTACTTATGAAGAAGATTTTCACTTGTCAAGTTGATTGTCTTAGCACTTTTGTAAAAAAAAATTATTTGGCTCTAGATGTATACTTTCCTTCTAGGATTGGTATTCTGTTCCACTCATCTGTGTATCTGCATAAAATAATAAAATGTTGTAAATACTATAGATTTGTAGTATAACTTGAAGTCAGGTAGGGTAATTACTAACATTTATGGTTAACTATTGTTATTACTATTATGTGTAGTCAATTTATTTATGTACTTGTTACCTAGATTTAGCAGTATATTAATGTCTGAAAGTATATGCAAGAAAACACTATCAATACTACAATTTTTGTTTCAAACACAGGCATGAGTTTTTTCTTTCTGTTTTTCTAGTACATTATGTAAAACTACTGAAAGTTAATCTTGTGTCCTATTAGAAAATCTGGCCTTGCCTATATTTTCATTATTAGAATTTCTTATAAAAGTTTGTGAATGTTATATAGATCTGAAAGTATGGAACAGTTGTTATGAAAACTATAGTTTACAATTACTTATTTGAAATTCTTGGGGCCAGAGTAGTTTGCATTTTGGACTTTTGGAGGATTGGAAATATCTTCATACACAACATGATAAATCAAAGGAAATGATTCCAAAATCTAAACATTTAAACATGCAGTTCATTTATGTTCATATACATCATATGTATGATATATATCTTCAAGGAGATTGTATATACTTTTTCAGTATGCCTGAGTTTTTGCTGCATCCATCATATGAGATCAAGAGGGATCTTTTCCAATTTTGGCACTATGTTGGCACTCCAAAAAGTTCGGATCTTAGAGCACTTCAAGATTTGGAGCCTTTCAGATTTTGGATTTTTCAATTAGGTATGCTCAACAGGTGTTATATTTTCATTAGACTGTGTCTTAGTTACTTTCCTCTTGTTGGTGAGACAAAATACCTAACACCCAAAGTTAAAAGGGGAAGTTTTATTTAGCTCACAGTCCATAATCAATAGCTCTGAGGCAGGGTGACTTCAGAGGAGAAGTTCATGGCAACCAGAAGGTAGCAAAAACAATAGTAGAGGAGGAAAGACTCTTTCTATACCTTATATTGTATTCAGACTACCTGCTGGAGGGTGGGTGCTGCACTCACACTGTTAGTCCTAGCCAGAACTGTGTCAAACTAATCAATGGATTGACTTACTAACCACGCACCTTTAATCCCAGCATCACAATCTCCAGATTCAGCTCCTTTTTTATAAGCCCTCTGACCACATGAGGCTTTGGGGGGACACCTAGACAAACCATAACACACTGTTATTAATATTAATGCTTCTATACAAATTAAAGTAAGGCAATTAAGTGATGACAAATAATACCTGGCTGTTATGCTGTTATGTACATATTATTCCAGATAAATTATTTGTAACTAGTTCTGATTCTAGAGAGATGTAAGATTTTACATTTATTTTAAATGGTAAAATCATCTAAACTTAATATTCCAACCTAAGTATTATAGATATAGATATAGATATCAATGTAGATGGCTTACCAAGAAAATCTGTGCTTGTATCATATTTCTGAGAAAGTGATTTAGATGTGGCCAAGATGAACCCTATTGAAATGAAACCATGTTACCAGAGGCAATTCATGAAATCATATGGTTCACTTCTTTCAAGCTATTCAAGTTAGTGCCCAACTGTCTAAACAGATGGCCTCTGCCCTACTTAACTGGTCCCCAAGGACAAGCAATTAAGAGCATCTCTTGATAACCTCTTCTCACTGTTACAATGACAAAGTTGCTCATTTTTCCTCAGTGCTGCTTTTGTTCTACATGTGTTCTGTTGGTACGATTTACATTTTTTAGAGATATTACTTTTCTCCATTTCTCATAAATTTTAAAAGCTCAATGTGGTGGATTGGTAACTAGTGGTCAACTTAAACACCAGCTGGATGGGATCAGCATGGTGCTGAGTGTGAATGGTCAACCTGAAGAAAATTGCCAGCATAAAAAGATACCGAGAGGGGAAGAGTAGCATTGTTGGTTATCCATAGTGGATGTTGTACTTTGGAGCTGTTGGTTTTACTGGAGGAGCTTGTCATACTGGCTTCCTTGATATGAACTCAGCTGTTATCAGACGAGCTCAGGACCTCGCTGTCACTGGAGGTGGCTGTGGTGCTTTTTGGGGAAGCCCTGGTTCTTATTTTGAGTGTCATTTCTTGGCTCCAGTACAGAGCCCTCAACCTACTGACACAGTTCATTCACCCTGCTGGCAGAGGCTTTGTAGCTTCCACTGCTGACTTTTGGACTTCTCAGTGCAGATCAATGAAATAGGCTTCCCCAGGCCTCCAGCTGGACTTGTGGGAGGCATTCTTTTGTGGGTTCCAGGTTTTCAGCTAGAATCACTTAAGTTATTGCTGTGAGATCCAGGCACTCAGCTGGATCCTTTAGGTCTTTGGTGTGTGGGCAGATTCCCTGAACTTTCTTTGTATTTGACTCACTGGGTGACCATTATAACATTAATACTCTAAATAATACTATAAATTACATAGCCTGCATTGTCTTGTTCTTGTAATCCCTAACTAAAACACTCAGTGTACTCTATACTACACTAATCTATTTTTGCAATATGGTAAAACAGTAACAACAATGAAAATAAATGAAACCACAGTGTTTAATATCTATGTGTTTCAACTCTGTGTGGTTCTGTGCAGAGGTAAGAATTTTGGAGACCAACACCTTTATTTGATTTTTGGATTGGATCATTTTTGGACTGTATGTGTTAAACTCTTTGAGCTTCAATGTTGTCTTTTAAAAGCAGAAACCTTAACCTTTATGTTTAGTGCTTTTGAGAAGATTATATATTATGAGCATATAAATGGTGGGTATATTGAAGGGCTGGTTACATTAAATGGTCGCTAATATATAAAACCATAACTATATTACTGATGAGAGACATTACTATTGAAAAACCATTTAGAAAGTAATTTTTGTGAGACAGGGTCTTTCTCTATAGTTCATGCTGGCCTTGAAGTCACTGTGTAGCCCAGGCTGGCCTCAAACTTGTGACAATCCTCCTACCACGGTTTCTGAGTGCTGGAATTACAGGCATGTGCCACCATACCCAGCTAGAAAGTAGTTTTGGTTACCAAAAAACAAAGTGAAATATATCAAAATAACCCTATTCCATTCCTTACATAGCATTATCAACAGTTAGGTTATCAGAAAGTTGTTAGTAAATTGCATCTAGATTATAGACAAGTCATGAGGAGAGATGATTTGACATATTATAGTCAAAATAGAGTGATGCTGGATGAATGGCCAGAAAGACAGAAGAATTCCTCCTTGATCAAGTAAAAATATTAGCTATAATTATTGTTTTAATCTAAGTGCAAGTAAATAAAGCAAGGTATAGGGACCCAATCTATTGAATTATGTAAAATAAAATGTTAATTATATACTGGTCATATTCTTGAAAGGCATAAAACTGGAAAAAATGATGGAATGTTGAGTTCTAGAAAACAGAAATATGAGGGAAAGATGGCTTATCCTAACACTGAGAAGAACTAGGGATCCTCATGGGAGAAGAATAATCTGAATGCTGTATAAGGTTCAGAGTGACTAAGTCTTAAGTTAACTTAGTGAAAATGAATGGTGATAGACTGACTATAAGGAGTAGTCACATTGTCAAGGGTACTGTATCTTATGCTGAAGTTAATTTTGCTTGCTAAAGCTAGCTTAGAGAAATGCAAATCATTCAATAAAGGGCTAATATGATCAACTTTGCTATGGCATTTCCCCAATTATTTTTCTCATTTGCATTTATAATACTTATCTTAGAAACTATGAAGTCTGAAAATCAAAACATCATAAAATTATTAACTGCAATATTTATAATTTTTTCACCTCATTTTTTAAATTATGGAATTTTTATATATTTGCAAAAACATCATACTTTTTTCTTATGAGTAACAAATTTTGATGTTACTTTTGGAAATATAATAAAATTTTCCCAACCTTTTTTTAATTGATTCCTATTTATAGTTATCATATTTAAATTTTAATCTAATTTTTTTCCTTTTGTGACTAATACTATGATGAATATGTATGAAGTTTTTGTTGTTTCATATACATAGATGAGGATAGAAACTCAGAAAAGGACAACAATGTGGCCAAAGATTATTGCTATTTTAGTTCAGTTGTTATATATGAACCAATAGCTTTCCAAAAAGGGATAAAATATGAGTATTTCTATCTGAGTTTTGAGCAGGGGATGACTATGTTTATGCATTCCTGCCTTAGACAGTTTTATTTCATAGGTAAGCAATAGAAAAAAATAGAGATGGTACATAATTGTAAATTTTAAACTTACTGATAACCATTTTGGAGGATTCTGAACAAAAAAGAAAAGATGAAGAAAATTTTAGACAAAGCTTTTGTGTTTGATAAGATGTTCCTTTTTACTGAAAGGGAAACAGTACTTTTCTAAGTAGGAGTTCACAGAAAGTGGGCAGAAACAGGGCCATAAATAAATTCTATGAAAAGTGCTTTCCCTATTTTATACCTATCTATATTTAGTTTTCTTTGTATGGAAATATAATTAACATTAGGAAAGTAAAAATTGTCCATGTGTAAGAAGGAACAAAAACTTATATTTATATAAGTTTATTTATTTTATTTATATTATAAAATAAAAATATAAAATATATATTTATTTTATTTATAGTTGGCCTCTTTTCAACCTAGCTAATAATTTACAATGCAAAATTTCCAAATATTTTCCAGATTTTCCAATCCAGTGAAGGAATAAGTGAATGGTAAATGCTGGCCTATTTATGAAACTGATCTGGACTTTAATTTGACACCTGTCAATTGTAGAGTTCCATCACTTTTTGAAAGTGTTATGATAAACACAGCTGAGTCATTGAAAAGTTGTAGGTTAGGCCACACAAATTTTATGCAGTTTGTTATTTATAGTAAAACTCGTGGCTGTATTTTTAAATAGAAGTATCTTAAAACATGTTTAAATCAAGTGCAAGCATATGTGCTTGTGTGCACTTGTGTGTGTGTGTGTGTGTGTGTGTGTACTTTAAATGCTAACTGTAGTTGGGGAAATAGCTCAGCAGCACAGGAAGTGCAACCTGGCAAGTGCAAGGTTGTAAATTTGATTCTCAGTACAAAAAAAAAAAGTATCAGAAAGCAAGGTGACAACATAAAGCTGTAGATTTATTGTTGGAATTACTTACAGTTTAAAAAGTATTGCTAATTTTATTTCTCTTGATAACCAATTGAGTATTTTTATGTTACAATAAAATAAAATCATGTGAATTATCTCAGGACAAATTCAAGTAAGCTTCCCTTCACTGTGAAAAAAAAAATCTGCCTCAAAGCTTCACAGTTTTTGCTGCTTTGAGCCTGTGCTGGCACCGTACATCATGGCAGGAGCACCCGGCAGAAAAGGCTTTTGCACCTCATGGCAGGTAGAAAGTCACAAAAAGAAACAGGAAAAGAATAGGGTCTCACGTCCCCTTCAAAGCCAGGGACTCAGTGACCTAACTTCTCCTATGAGGTCCCATCTCTTAAAGGTTTTCTCACCTTCCATGAGTGCCAACCTGGGGTATAAACCTTAGACACATGGGCCTCTGAGGGTAATTCCAGATCTAAGCTACAGCGATCTACCATCCGCATGAGATAACATTATATTTTGTGGAATGGAGGTTCTTCAACATTTTGATATAAATTTTATTATCTTGCTTAATTGCTCAGCTCTGATTCTACAGTGACTTTCAATCTAATAAATTCTTCATCACTCTAAATCTAGCATTATTAGTTTTGCATTCTCTCAATAGAGTTAACAATTTCACATTCTGGACCTATAAACATAAGATATGACATAGGAACTTTGATTTAAATCTAAGAAAAATACATTTTCTCTATTACATATAGTTGTCTTAGAAGTAGTCATTCAATTTACAAAATCAAAGCATAAAAAGTGGACAAACAATAACAGTACAAATTATTCTGTTTGATAAACTAACAAAAACTTAGTAGTATGGTTATCTATCTTGCACACTTAAATATACATATACTTACATCCTCTGAAGCACTTTCTTTCCCTTTCATTATTACAATATCTATTACATTTTGGATCTTATTACTCCTTCAGTTTTTTTAAAATTATTTATACTAGAGAGACAATACAATATTTACAAATGTGAGTCTGATTTATTTCACTTATGAGAATAGTCTCAATTTGCCTACATTTACCTATAAAAGCTTCAAGATCATCCCTTTTTATAGCTGAATAATATTTCATTGCATAAAAATACCACATCTTTTTCATCCATTCTGTGGTGATGGGCATTTGCATTGTTTTCAAGATTTAACTATTACAAATTGTGCTGCTATAAACATGAGTGCACATACATCTCTGTGACATGACCTTGTTGATTTTTTCTGGTAAAATAGCCAGGAGGGGAATAGCTGGACTGAATGGAACTTTCAATTCAAATTTTTTGAGGAATCTCCATACTGATTTCCACAGTGGCTGCACCAGTCTGCATTCCCACCTACAGTGGAGCAGTGTTCCTTTTTCCCCACAGCTTCCCCAACATTTTTTTATCCTTTGATTTCTTGATGGCAGCTCTTCTTTCCAGGGTGAGATGAAATCTCAATGTTGTTTTGATTTGCATTTCTTGAAGACCAGTAATGGTGAACATTTCTTCATATGTTTATTTGTCATTTGTATATCTTCATCTGAGAAACATGTGTTCATCTCAGATGCCCATTTTTGGAGAGGGTCTTTGAATTTGGGGAGCTTGATGTTTTTCAATTCTTTATATATTCGGAATATAAATCCTTTGTCTGAGGGACTGCTGACTAAAATTCTTTCCCATTCTGTGGGTTTTATTTTCACTTTGTTGGTGATTTCTTTTGGAGTGTAAAAACTTTTTAATAATATGAGATCCCAATTGTTGATTCTTTGAAATGTTTCCTATGTGGTTTGCGTTTTGTTCATAAATTCTCTGCCTATCTCTATGTCTCCAACATTTCTACCTACATTGTCTTCCAGTAGATTTAGTGTTTCTGTTTAATATTTAGATATTTGATCCATTTTGACTTTATTTTATTGCATGGTGATAGGCATGGGTCTAGTTTCAGTCTTTGGAGTGTGGAAAGCCAATTTTTCCAACCATTTATTAAAGAGGCTGTCCTTCTTCCAGTGAACATGTTTAGCCCTTTGTCAAATATAAGGTGGCTGAGTGTCTTTGTAGTTGTGTTTGCATCTTCTAATCTGTTCCACTGATCCTTGGGTTTGTTTCTTTGCCAGTACTATGATAATTTTATTACTGTAGCTTTGTAGTATAGTTTCAAGTCAGGAATTGAGATGCCTCCTGCTTTGCCTTTGTTGCTCAGAATCACCTTTAATATTCTAGGTTTCTACTGTTTCCAGATGAATTTTAGGAATATTTTCTCTAGATCTGTGAGGTCTGTCAATGGTATTTTGATTGGGATTGCATTGAATCTGTATAACAGTTTTGGGAGTATGCCTATTTTTACAATGATGGTTCTTCCTAACCAAGAGCAAAGAATATTTTTCCATTTTCTAATATCCTCTTCAATCTCCTTTTTTAGACTAGAAAAATTTTAATCATATAGGTCTTTTACAATCTTAGTTAGGTTGATTCCCAAGTATTTCATTTTTTAGATGCTATTGTGAAGGGCAATATTTCCATAATTGCTCTCTCAGTGAGTTTTTTGTTTGTGTACAGGAATGCTATTGAATTTTGAGCAATGATTTTGGATCCAGCTACACTGCTGAACTTGTTCATTACCTCTAGTAGTCTTTTAATGAAGTTTTTTGAGTCTTCTATATAGAGTATCATGTCATATGCAAATAGTGATGATTTAATTTGTTACTTTCCTATCTTTATTCCTTTTATTTCTCTCTCTTACCTGAATACTCTGGCTAATATTTCCAGAACTATATTGAATAGGAGTGATGATAGTGGACATCCTTGTCTTGTTCCTGATTTTAAAGCAAAAGTTTTTGCCCATTTAGTATAATGTTAGCTGTTGGTTTGTCATAGATAGCCTTTACCAGATTGAGATATTCTGAGTTTCTGTAGGGTTCTTATCATGAACAAGTGTTGGGTTTTATCATAAGTTTTTTCTGCATCTATTGGGATGATCATGTGTTTGTTTGTTTGTTTGTTTGTTTGTTTGTTTTACTTTGTTCATGTGGTGTATTACATTGATTGATTTGTATATGTCAAAACATTCCTGCATTGCTGGGATAAATCCCACTTTTCATGATGTATAATCTTCTTGATGATTTGCTGCATTCTATTTGCCAGTATTTTATTCAGAATCTTTGCATTAGTGTTCATTAGTGAGATTGGCCTGTAGTTCTCCTTTTTGGTTGGGTCTTTCTCCGGTTTTGGTATCAGAGTAATACTTGCCTCCAGGAATGATTTAGGGGGACTATTTCGCTTTCAGTTTCACTGAAGAGTTTGAGGAGTATTGCATTAAACATTCTCTAAATTTCTTGTAGAATTCAGTGGTGAATCTGGGCTTTTTTCTGTTGCTAAGTTTTTAATCACATTTTCAACTTCAATAGCTCATATTAGGTTACTCAAAATTGTTATAGCTGCTTGATTGAGCTTTGATAATTCATACAGTTCTAGAAATCTGTCCATTTCCTGTGTTTTCCACCCTATGTGAGTAGAGATTTTCAAAGTATGTATTCCTGATCTTTTGAATTTCCATGGGATCTGTAATAATTTCCCTCGTTTCAGTCCCTATTGTGTGAATTAGTTTTTTTTTCTTTTCTTTTTTCTTGATAAGGTTAGCTAGAGGTTGATCAATTTTGTTTATTCTGTGATAAAACCAGCTCTTTGATTCATTAATTCTTTGTCTTACTTTTTTTAGTCTCAATTGCATTAATTTCTGCTCCAATCTTTATAATTTCCTCCCTTCTGTGAGCTTTGTGTTTGACTTGCTCTTCTTTTTTTAGAAACTTGAGATGTAGCATTAGATTGTTTATTTGTGCTCATTCTGTTTTTTTGATATGACAATTTATTGCTGTATATTGCCCTCTTAGGACTGTTTTCATTGTGTCCCATAGGTTTCAGTATGTCATATCTGCATTTTCAATATTCTCTATCTTTAATAAACATTTCATGTTGCCATCTCTTCTCTAGTGCTCTGCTTTCTTACTACACAAAGTTCCTAAATTTCTTGCCATTGATTTATAATTTGATTCAATTGCAGTTGAAGAGTCTTCCCTTGAATTCATTTACTCATTTTAAATCTGTTAAGGCTTATTGTATGACATAACTACTATACGGCCTATAGTGTAGAACGTTTTATGTACATTTGAGAAGAATGTGTGTCCTGCTGTTTGGTGGATGATGTATATTCTATATATATTTTAAAATTCTATATATTTCATAATGTTGTTGACCTCTTTCCTTTTCTTGCAAATATTTTTCATTATATCCACATTGAAAGAGGAACATTGAAATGTGTAACTAATACAGAAAGTTTTCCTTTTTTTCTTTATTTCTGTAAGTATTTGTTTCATATATTTTGGAGAGCTGTTGTTACATAGTATACATTTAAAGTTATTATGTCTTTCTGATAGAATTGCACTTTACTGTAATGAAACATCTTTTCTTTGTTAGTAAAATATTTGTGTTTGAAGTCTGTTTCATCCAACAGTAGTTATAGACGCTCCAAATATATTTTGGTTGATATTTTTGTGGTGCATCTTTTACTACGCTTTTATTTTGTAGCTCATTAGTTTCTTTGAATCTAAAATACTTCTTTTTTACACAACATATAATTGGATTATATGTTGCTATTTTAAAAATTCTCTTCTGGCAATCTTTACTGAAATGATTAATCTATTCACATTTTTAAAAATTCCCAATGAAGTATCACTTGTGTATGCCATTTTACTAATTTTGATGTCATATTTTTTTGCTTTCAGTATGTCTTTATTTGTTGTATTATTTTATAACAAATATGTATTTTACTTTAACTCTCAGTTCTTGATTACACATTTTAGATTTATTTTCATAGGAGTTATACTTGGGATTATAATTCTTGCTCTCTCTTAATATATTCTAGTGCATATTAAATCCTTCTTAGTTTCAATAGTGTTAAATATTTTCTACTACATAACTTTTTTCTCAATCTCCTACCCTATATTCACATTGATTTGCAGATTACATTTTTATAATTTTTTCCTATCGGTAAAATTTTATAGTTGTTGATTCATACAGCGGCCTTAAATCAGACAGAAAAACAGAAGTCTTTCAAGGAAAATATAGTAATACTGTCATTTACATTTCTCTGGCTGTTGACTTTGTGCAGTGTTTATATATCTTCATTTGAACCAAAGTCTCTATCTAGTGACCTTTCATTTCAGTATTAAAGTGTCAACATTAAATGTTTTTGTAAGGTGTACTAGTGACGAATTCCCTGGTTTTCTTGATTAATAACTGTATCACGTTAATTTTTGTATGATAAACAGAATGTCTTCATTTTATAATTTTAGTATATTGTTTTGGATAATTTCATTGGATGGAATTTAACTCGCTAGATCTACCTCTGTACATTGATTATGTCACCCTACTATCTTCTGACCTCCACTGTTCCTCAGAAAGCCAGACTTTTCATCTCTCGGAGGACAACCTATACGTGTGGAGTCAGTCACTTTTCTTCTTTCCAGGTTGTATATTTGTCTGGCTTCTGACAATCTAACTACAATGTCCATTGTCGAAGAGACATTTTGAGTTTATTCTACCAAACTTTCACTGAGCTTCGTGGATATGTAGATTGTTTCTTGTCAAATCTAGAAGGTATTTGGCTACTATTTTATCAAATATTGTTTCGGCTACATTTTTTCTCTAACTTCTTTTGGAAAATCACTTATATTGGTCTTTTTTATCTGTCTCTCAGATCCCTAAGATGCAGTTCATTTTCCCCACTCTTTTTCTTTTTTCTTTTTAAAAAGTTTAATGTTAATTTGTTTATCTTCATGTTAAATTATCTTTTCTCCTGATAATGCAAATCATGTCTCTACTAGATTTGTTATTTCAGTTCTGTTAATTTCAACTTTACAGCCCCTAGTTGAATTGTCTTCAAATTTCTATCTCTTTATTGATGTTCTGTATTTCATATGTTTTAATTGAGTATCATTTCTTTAAGCCATTTAATTATATTTACAATAGCAAATTTGAAGTCTTTGTCCATCAACTATAGTATCTGTGCACTGTCATCATGGTCTCTGTTGACTGTTTTCTTTTTAAAATACATATGGACATTCCTCTTGATTTTTTAAGAATATTTTTGAGTATTAGGTATTTAGGTATTATATTATGGCAACTCTAAAAATCAGCTCTTCTTTCTCCAAGGATCGATTGCTGTTGCTGATGGTTGCTGTTGTTACTGTTTGATGAATGAATTCTGTAAAGTTTATATTCCTTTGCATATGAAGCTACTGAAATTTTTGCTCATATCTTAGTAGTAAGCTAATGTTCATAAAGAGAGGTCTTTTCATGCTTTGGTCCAATAAGTCTCCCAACCTTTACAGAGGCTCTGTGTGTGTGATGCCGCATGCCTTTAACACTCACTTAAGCAGTTCATGTTTTGGCTTAGCCTTCACTTCCTGCTTGTAAACAGCCTCCTGTTTAGCCAGAACACAAAACTAAAGCCTTCCTGGGTCTTACCTAGACATTCATAAAGCCCTGTCCTTGCATGAGAATTGTAGATTTCATGAGTATGTTAGATTTTTTAAATCTCTCTGTGGACATCCCATTCTCTGGTGTTTTGTTTTTGTTTTAATTCTTTCCAATAAACCTCTCTTAAACTGGGAGTTGGACTCATGAATTTTGCATGTCAACTTCCTACTATAATATTAACTAATCCCTGTTTTATCTTCTGAGACATGTTCAGATCAATTTCTTTAACTCTACATTTATGGGAGTAACTTCCAAACTTTGCAAAGCATTAATGCCAATATAATGTTCTTTAGATATTTCTGGGCAATATATTCTAAAATATACAGTCAGAGTAGAACAAATTATACTTTAAGTTATATACATGTCAGGAGCTTCAAAGAGAAGAAACTGTAATGCTTGAAAAGGATGAGACTTGTTAGTCAGCAGGAAAATTAAGTGGAAATGAAATGGCAAAGTATTCTGGTCCAATTGGAAAAAGGAAAAGATTACTCTATATAATTAAAACCTGGAGAAAACAAATGGATTATTTTAGGAAGAGGAAGTAATACGGTCCCAGTTAATGGCAATGTTCAAGTAGAATTTAATTAAGAATGATTGAAGAATGAATAGAGGATTAAATTGTGGTCTTACAGAGCATTTTAGGACACAATCTGAGTACAGAAAAGCAATCTGAGTACAGAAAAGCATAAAATAAAAATCACAAAAACATATCCAAAAGACTCCCAAAGGAAAACACGACCCACTCGGCGTGAGTAAAAGAGGTGAGTAGGGTGGAAGAGGGAGTACAGAGCTAGAAATTCCAAGGAGTTGCTACTCCACAGAGGGAGAGGAGAACAAGATGCTGAAGTTTAGATGCGGTTTGTCCCCAAGGGTTCATGTCCTCATACTTGGTCCTCAGTGCAGTAATGGAAATGGTCAGGCTTTTCAGAGACATGGCTTAGTGTGAGGTCCTTAGGTCACTAGGAACTTATCCTCAGAAAAGTTAGGGTAGTTTTAATAGACTTACTGAGTTAGTTCTTGTGTAAAGAAATTTTTACAAAAACCTGAATCTGACCTCTGCATCACTCCCTGCTTCCTTTATCAAGATGTGGTGTTTCATAGGCTCCCAACTGTGATGCCAGCTGCCCTGAGGTCCTCACCAGGGCTGAAGCAATATGGTACCCTGTCCTTGTGTCTCCAGACAGGTGAATTAAATAAGTTTTCTTCTTTAGAAATTTGCCTAATCTCTGATATCTCATTAAATTCACACATACCAAACTTATACACAGGAAAACACTACTATCTGAATCAAATTGCAAGTGAAAGTCATTTGATAAAAATGACTAGTGCCATGATTCTGTACAGAATTCTGAGGGCACAAAATATTTTGAAGAAATTGGAGAATAGATCCCTGGAAAAGTGAGCAAAGTCTATGAATGTCATTCAGAAAATATTGCCTTTTCATTGATGGTACCTTTCTTAAGAAGTCATTGACTATCCATATGAAATAAGCTTGCAATAGCTACATTGCCATGTGGGCATGGTGGAACACATCTGTAATCTCAGCACCTGGGAGACTGAGGCAGGAGGGTCGCTGTGAGCTCAAGGCCAGCCTGGACTATATAATGAAACCTTGTCTAAAAAACAAGCAAACAAACCTACATTGCCTTTAAAACAAAAGGTTTTTTGCATTCAATCATTTTTTGTTTCACTATTTATAAAAAACTGGGAGACAAAACATCTTAGAGAATAGTATAAATGGTAGATTTTACCTGAAGAAAAACATAATACATTGTCACATCAAAAATTCTGTGATATTTTAGTGTTTTTAGTGGTTTCCAAATTTTTCAATTAGAAAATAAAACTAACTCTAGGTTAAAAAATCAAAACAATTTTTGTTCCCTTTAAACTGTGGTGACATAGTTCTGTAAATGAATTAGATTTATACAAACTAAGTTTAGTTTATAGAATATAAGCCCTAACTGAATAAATTTGTTTATGTACAGTAACTTAGTTTTATACTTTCTAATATTAAATGTATTAAAGAAATAGTACTTCTAAAATACTTGAGAATACAAATATTGGATATAAAAACAAATGCCAAGTCCTATATTAGTATTATATACAAATGTTATTTAGAGAGTTAATTGCCTAAAATTATCTAAGAGTAAATAAGAAGTTTTAGCCAGAAATAAAACAAAATAGACACTATTTGCTTTATAATGCTGGCATAATACAAAATGACAAATATTTTACAGTTAAACGTATGCTTACTTATGAATCTTCTTGGTGACTTTTTTCAAGATGGCACATGGTTTTTATCAAGTTTAAATAAACTCCATCCAATTTCTTCTATGCTTCATCTTTTTCTGTATTTTCATACTTTCATGGCTTTTCATTCTTTTGTAATAGCACAATTGTAATTTTATATTATAACTTACCAAAAGTTCTGTTTTTCAGACACTTAACAGAGCTCCTTGTTTGCAGGGTAGCAAGTTTAACAGCTAAGTTCAACACTCTTTCATTGGGAGATGTACCAGTAGTACATCATTTCTGTCTTTCAATACGGTTGAGGAGCACGTAGAATGTAAAGAATTATTCTAACAAGGTCGATGAAGTTTAGATATGAAGTATATTGAGGTAATACATGTCATCTTTCTAAAGAACATAAATTTTGTAGTCAAAATAAAATTATTTTTTAAAGATGGAACAAGTTATTAAAAGTCAAAGACATAGGAAAATATATTCTTGTTACTGGTACACAATGACTTTAATTATAAAATATATCTTACGATTCTACTCAGAGTGATCTTTACCTTAATTATCTCCATCAGTTTCATCTCTATATGTTGAAATATGAAAGAAATATGAGTGGAAATATAGGATTTACAAATAAAAGTTTATATTTGGGAAAGAACATTGTCCTTTGTGCAGAGCAACTCTTTGGGGGCAACTGTGGAGAGTCACTGGCTTTTGGAGAAACCAGAAACTTTCAGAGTGGGTCCCCTAATCTGGGTCATGCTGACTTTCCTTGGGAAGAGATTGTCTGAGCCTGTGAGAGAGGAACGCTGACAGGAGTTTTCTAATGTAGCTGTCACTACAGAGAATTCCTAGTCTTTATATAATGTTTTATTGTCGTAGATTTCAAATGACAATTATTTTTCTACTTATGAAAATAGATTTATTTTCTCTTTTCTGTGCATGAAAGACACTCTTTAACTAACTCATGACCCTAATGAATAAAATGAAAGCCTTCTTTTTTACTTGAAAAATACATTTATTACCATAAACATCTTTAAGAGTCTTGGTAAACGAAGCTCTTATTATTTCTGGACATGTGGGATAACAGTGTTTGTTATTAAAAGCCACTAGCATTTTATAATGAGAGAAAAGAAAATTAGGGGGCTGGGGATGTGGCTTGGTGGAAGAACACTTGCCCGGGAAGTCCAAGCTCTTGGGTTGAATCTCAAGCACTGCAAAACCACAACATCAACAAAAAGCTTAATGCCATTTAACTTTACTAGACAGAAAATAAGAAATATAAGTAAATTTAATGGCATTATTAGTCATAAAATTATATCTGTCACTGTATCTTAGACACTTATGTTGTAAACATCCTTAAAATAATGATGCGATGGCAGATACTCTAATATAATCATAAAACTATAATATAACCTGCTTTCTAGGCAATTTGTTCTGCACATTTGTAGGTCTAGAACTAGGCAGTTTAGTAAAAGCCAGGATTCTGAAGGAGAAAATAAAACATTAAAAAAACACAAGTAAAAACTTAAAAATAATCAGATAAATTATAGAAAAATTTTTTAAAATAATAGCTCATTATATACAATTATTTTCAAAGCAGTTTTGCTTCATCATAGTGAAGCTTAATAAATATGTTTATTTTTCAGCAGAATTTAATCATTATGTTCATGTAATCAGTAAGAGCAATTTACTTTGATATAAGAGCATTAATAAATTTAGCTCTAAGTCACCACAGAAGTAATTGTTTAATGTCTAGAAAGCTGTTTTAAAAGCAGATGATTACATAAAGGCCTAGATACTGACATCTCTTAGACATGTCTGTCATGAGACTGCCATTACTGGAACTCTATCAGTTTCATGTTACTGTAGAGCTACCCTATAGAATTCCATTACCTATTACATTAAATAACATTCCTCCAATGAAAAGTGAAAAATGATTTTCAATAGACTAGTTATCTTCATCCATTTAGCAATCAATATACAGGAAAGCAAATCTCATATGAGGGAGATAAATATTTTTCCATCTCACTATGCTACTAACCAACCAGAGTATTTCAAAAATATATGTGGAAAAAAAACAAACCTTAAAGTTTAATGAAAATTGTACAACTGAAGGAACTATTTTGGGGGATTAATTTTTATTAAGAAAAGATAGGTTTAAATAGCTTAACATTTAAGCTCTCTTTTATAAATTTCCTCATCTGATGTTAATACCCAAGTACTAATGGTGTATTTGAGGGTTGTGTTAGGGATTCACTATCTATGCTTGTGATTTCTTTTAATATTCAGCCTTCCCAGAGAAAACGTTGTTTCGGATTAAGAGAGTAGAAATCCCCTGTGTTTCAGTCTAATCTCTGTTTGATCATTGCTGCACAACTTGTACCTAGTCACATACTACAATTTACACAGATTTTTCTTTTCTTTCTGACTCTCTTCCCTAACCTCTTTCCTGGCTTTGCCATCTTTCACAGTGACTTCAGATAAATGTTATCCCTGTCAAAGCAAGAGCATCAATTTTAACTACTCTAGAACCATAGAAAGTGATTTTTATGTTATTAATGATAACACGGAAACACAGCATGAACATATTTTAAGTGAACAGTTCAATGTTGTTAACTATGTGCCCACTCCTGTAAAGCACATTTAGTACTTATTCATTCTTAAAATTAAAGCTCCATAACATTGCATAATAACCCTAGGCAGTATTTTAATTACAAGGATTTTCTAAGTGATAAATTTTAGGAAATAGATGTAGTAAGTCAGATGAATGCTTTTTTTCTTAATGTAACGTTTTCCTTATGAATTTATTATAAAAGTACCAGAGGCTCAATCCAAAAATTTAGGTAATGAATACATATATTTGGAAAACAATAAAAGCTTCTCCTATCACTAGTCAGAGATAACAGTAGTTCATCATTTAGAGATTATGCTTTGAGCTTTGTGTTTTTACATATATAAATTTTATTTACAGCAATGAGATTACATTACAATTCTAGTTTTCATTCCCATAAAATACTGTAGGCAACTATTCATATCAAAGTTCTTATTCTATGATACCGTTTTACTAAATATACCATAGGCCATTATGTGAACAATCTAAAATTTATTGCATTTCCCATTCATGGGCATTTACTCTGTCTCACCTTATCAGCACTATATTAGTAGCTGATGTTTTCACTTTTTCACACTGGTCAAACTGTTTTCTTGATGTGAATTTTCTGGATGAGAAGAAATACACAATTTTAAAATATTTGATATTGCATAAAATTTCTCTACATAATTTTGTACCAAATTATATTTCTCTGCAACATAAAAGAGGACTTTTTTTCTCCAAACCAGGCTAACTCTGGATACAGAGTTTTATTCTTTGTAAAATTTGCCTAATGAATAATGTTTTAATTAGTGAAAAGTTTGGAACACAGATTCTTTTAGTTAAAAATTACCAACTCCTTGGTGCCCCATTACACAAACCAAAGGAACTATCCATAATAAAATGAATTTTCTGTAGATAGTGTCATAATTTTCAATGGTTTCTTTTAAACTCTACCTGCACATTATTTTTTGCAGTTATAAATAATTATGTAGCTTTTTCTGACCCCACTGTAGGATTTCAGAGAAGGTGAATGAAGAAGTTGGAATTATGTAATACTATTTTACTTTTGCAAATAGGATATCTCACTATTTAATGTATACAATACTCTCAAAATCAAAAACTGTGCAGTAAATAATACGTTGATTTTCTCAAATCAATTGTTATGGTTTACACCATGTATATATACATACTTTTAAAAGTAATTATTCTATAACAGACGATAACATATCTACTAAATCTCCCTACATCCAAAAATTACAGTAGCTATTTAAATTTCTTTTCACTATAAACTAATTGCTTGGGTTATCAGTATCTTTAAATGTAAATTGATCATTTCAACCAGTGATTGTCACTGAAACAATGTTTATTTACACATCAGGATACTTTCTGTAAAAGTACATTTTCCAAAGTTTATAGAAAGTGACCACAGCAGGTTGTTCATAGTTTCAGACAACATCTAGAGCAAAGCCCTGATGGCCAGAGATCAAGGAATGGCTGAAATGTGTACAGCAAGTCTTAACTGCAGTGTATGTATGTGCAATGCTGGTTTTTAATTATTATCTCGCAGCTGCGTTTTACCTCACCCTTAGCTGTACGGCAGTGCAGTTCCTCTAAACGCCCCGCTTTCTCTGCGAGCATAATGTTACGCTCTCTCAGTGGAAACTTCTGAGCAGTGTTGCAGAGGGAAAGGGCTTTGTTGCAGACTGGAACTTCTTCATGGGGAAGGAGAAAAGGTCAGCGGTGCTGGTGTGAGGACACGGGAGGCTGGCCATGGCTGCGCCTGGGCGTCCACTCTTCTCCTGAGACGGTCACTGGGTGCTCCACGCCTCCTGCCGGTGCAGGCCCCTGATTCCTCTGCCCCCCCTCCCAGGCCCTGCCCTTGGCTGTGTTTCAAGATCTTCCTGACACCAGTGGTCCTCCTGCCAGGGAAGCCGTTCCCAGTGCTTTGTGTTATACCTCTTCTCCCAGTCTTTAAATGCCCATGTGGCCTCCCATCTGCCACAGCTTGCCTGACCGTGCTCCAGCACTGCCGCCAGGCCTCGGTGACTCTGTATCCCGACACACTCCCTCACCAGCAGCACCACATCTACTCCCTTGCGGATTGCTTTCTGCTTGTCTGTGGTCTCAGCGCCCCAGCACACCCCTCTGTCATCCAGTGGGTTACAGCATTTTTCTAAGATCTGAACCTAAACTTGGGGCAGTGGAGTCCCTTTCCAAGTTTGTCCTTCTGCAGGAACTCTGCTTCCCTAGCAAGGCACAAAGGATATAAAATTTTTCTTACACTTTTAAAAGCATGGTTTAGCCATCCTTGCATCTAAATACCCCTGATTAAAATCACTCAGTGCTCTTCTTCATGATCAGAACCAGGCTACTGCACATTACCATCCGCTAGTTTGGGGGTTAATGCGTAAATCCTGCTTGCTTCTTTCCAGTCATCTCTGCTTTGAAAACTTTCAGAATGTTCATGATTCTGTGTAATAACAATGAATGAAACAGTTTTTTGTAAAACCCCTTCAATCATTGTTCAATGTTTATGTTATTGTTCAGTTTCTTATGTTACTGCAGTATTGCCCTTTGATTAGAGGTTTACTCCATAGAAATGAGGAGTAGCCATATTAATCCAAGCCTTAGTTTTGTTTCTGAGTGGGCACTAGGGAAAAATTGTTAGGAAAAGAATAAATAATAAGTGAATGAATAAATGGACAAACCACTTACTGCAAACAGTTAAAGCTGTGTCTCAAATGTCCTAATTTTCAATAATGTTCAACTGCAAATCTATTAATATAGTTATGTTCTGCCCAGTAAGTGTATGATAGTATTTTTTTTTAAATTGTGGATCATATTAATATGCAAAAGGATGAATATATTTTGGCTCCTGATAAAAACACACAGTATTTAAAGTAACTCCACCTAGTGGTCATATGTGTGAGTTACAGGCCGCTGCTCAGTTGCTAACCTCTATTTTAGTGTTGAGTCCACTAAAGAAAGTTTAAAAAACACTGGTCAGCTTTTGGGGTTTGACTTTACATAATTTTACTACCTAGGGCATTTTTTTGCTGTTTTTCTGTGTCTTTTGCAATGATAATTTAAAGTAGAGTTTATTTGTCCCATAGCTTTGGGATGCTTTGGAAGGACAGTAGAGCTGCTGTACTCAGGTTTCAAGGACTCTGTGAGGAGCTGGGAAGCCACAGTTGTCCCCTTGGCTGACAGGCTGCTTCAGCCTCCATGATTATTTTTTATCCTCAAGGTCACTTTATTATTTCCTCCTGGGTTCTGAGTAGCTGGATAGTAAAGCAGATAGAGTGGGAAGCAATGTAGCAGATAACTCTTCACAGAGCGCTGGCCATGCCAAGCCTACCCTGAAACAAGAACAAAGCTCTGTGCTTGCTGGGTAAAGGGTTACCTTGCTTAACACCTGGAGAGTTCACTGTCCAGACTCTCTTCACTCAAGGCAAAGCCAGTAGGTTTGTTTCAATTCTTATCTTCCAGAAAAGCTCATGTTGCCATTTGGATTTTTGTTTGTTTCTGTGTGTGTGTGTGTGTGTGTGTGTGTGTTATTTTCTGGTTCTCTTCAAGGCTGCCTTTTGTTTTCCTTTATTTCTTTCTACATATGTTTAATGTCTTTATGGAATAAAGGGGCTGGAGGATCAAAGAATATGATTTTTCCATTCTCATTCCCCCTGATACCTACATTTATTTGTTCATGAAAACAGTAATCGTTGTCTTTTTTATCATTAGTACTCCAGTCTGAACAGTGCCTGCCACAGTCAAAGTCTTCAATAAATAAATGTCATTCAGTAACCCAGTAACTTCATATACTCAGCAAATGTATCCTTCAGTGGAAAGGACATGAACTCCATTTCCTTAGATTGCATGTCAGAGTGAGGTTCCTTGAGAATGAGTTTGCAAAAGCTTTATAAAAGTCGAATATTTCGACCAGGCTTCTCGCTAGATGATGTGCAGGTCACATTACATCAGATCCCGCATGTTCGCACAGGCATGAGCAAGGGTAGTTTCCTTCCGGAAGATGTCTCCATATATGTCGCCTTTTCCTAAAATAGCCGCCACCTCATCATCCTGGATGGCTTCCAAAGATCCCAACACTACAAAACAGAGAGCATCCACACCTTCTCCATCATGGAAAATGAGATCCCTGGCTGCACAGGGAATGGTTTGGAACTCTACTGCCAAGGCTTACAGAAGCTCATCACTGGACAGTCAAAAAGTAGGATGTTCATTAAAAACCTTCCAGTTAACTTGAACACAGATATCCACTCTCATATATTGGGACAGATGGGGAGGACCCTCTATGTGTCAATGCCTTTTGACATGGACAATTTTGAAACAATATAATCCATGACTGGCTCACAAAAGCCTTTGGGGACCTGAGAGTTTCAGAAAGTCCTGAACATTATTCAGCATCTCATGGTATCTTTTGGTGTCGGCATACATGTGCTGGAAAATTGTGGTGCCATTTCTAAAAATAGTTGCACAAAGAAGAGAGCCAACCATCCTCATGGCCACTGAGAACATCTTCTCCACCTCTGTGGTAGGAGCTGTTCCCAAACCCTATGCATGTAAGACTTGTCATGGTAAAGTAGAGAGAGGACACATACAGAGATTCCTTGCTGGGTCCTCCTTCCCATATCCCCCTGCTGGAATTGCACTGATATGGAGTCCCAAAGTTCAAGGCCAGCTGGGACAGCCAGCTGTCTATTTGGATGGTGCTGGTGACTTCATCAATGACCTCGTCGTCTCCAATGCTATACCATATGCAGGCCAGCCAGTGGGCGACAGGTCCAAGCACACACACCAGGAGTACAAGAACCGCAGCTCCATATTCCAGGTACTGGTCCAGTTTCCTAGCAACATGGCCCAGTCATAAGAGACACACCACTTTTAAAGAACCAAAGAGACTGCTGAGTCCTTCTTCCCCATTTACAAAGACACTGATGATGTCATAAGGTAAACGAGACAGCAGATCAATCACAAACCGAGTTTTCAGATAGTTCATCCTTATGAGTTTAGGATTAGAAATGACCTCTCCACTAGGCCCCACCAAAGCTGGGTGGAAATTTAAAACATATCAACCAGAAAAATAACATCCACCACACTGTCCAGCACCAACCAGGCTATATTGTTCTGTTTTGTTTTGAAAGAAATGTTGTAAGGAACTATAATGACAGTGTAGAAGGTAAGGATTAAAATCACCCAATCCCACATAGTTTTAAAAGCACAATAGTGTAAAATAATGTGTGGTGGTATCTTTGGTGCTTCTTGTTTATACTGAGGAAAGATATCTGATCCCAGCTGAAGAACCTCAGCTAATCACAGGTGCTGTTTTATTCAGTGGTGAAGCTACTGCAAAACACGCGGCTATTTGTCAAAGCCCGTGTCAGTTGGGCAAATTTTGTCCAACCTTTTGTTGAATCATCCTCTGTGGGCTGCCAGAAGGACATAATATTCTTGAAAGCACAGATAAAGGACCACCTTCTCCTCCTGTTCATTTCTTAGTGGTGCAATTTGCAGGTAAACCCAAACAGGGGTTCTATTTTTTTTTTTTTTTAGAGAAGAACTTCAAAGTAGTTTGATTCTAGTTGTCAAAAGTCTGACTGACTTTCTCAGTAGTCTTCTTGCCCCCATACATAAAAGTGCAAGTGCTGCTTTTCTGCATGACACAGGTCAATGATACCCAGAGTTTACAAAAGCTGTCATTACTACAAACTACAGGCCAATCCACAATTTGGGCATTTCCCAGGAAGAAATTTGATTCACTGGAGCGTGTAACAATGTTCTCCAAAAATGTGTCCTGTGGTGCCACCAGCCACCCCCACCCCATGCCCACCCCCACCCTGGGCAGAGCAGGAAGGGGATAAGCAGGAAGAGGAGGAAAAGGTGGAGGAGATCAAGCCAAAAGAAGAGAGGGCTCCGAGGCAGTAGCAGGGTCCCCTGACTGTGTCACCAGCCCAACCCAGATGAGCAGCTCTGGGCAGGAGCACCAGGCAGTTCATGGTACTAGTGCCCCCCTGGCCACCGCTGACCAGACTCTCCCATGATTTTTTACCACACCAGGTCACTTGTGCTGCCTTCGTCACCAGCAAAATAGATGGCGTTTTCCCTGGGGTACGGCACACTTACTCAGGACCGGCTCCCCAGTCACCTGTCTTGCCTCACAGTGAGGTGACTCAGAAATAGAACAGTTTGGTTTTTGTTTTTCTATGACATGTTTTAAACTGTTATTTAAACAAGAAGGAATCCATCAAATCCTAGAAAGAGCATTCAGCTAATTTCAAGGAGGAATATGTAAGGATGTACCCCATGTCACTTGCATTCTACCTAGAGAAGTTCGCGTGCTCACCATAAGTACACAAATGTCATCTTCGGTAGAGAGATGAATGCTCACCAAGCTTCACTCGCCAGGAAGCTGGATCTAAAATGGAAAATTATTGTAGAGGCAAAGTACAACCAATCCTTGAAAATTTGTTCTCCTTGGCATAAGATTTATTTTCCTTTTATTTTTAGAATAGTTCCTCTGAGATCCTAACAACAGAATCTATGAGAACACAGAAAAATATAATTGAAGAAAACAGTCTCACATAAACTCTGAAAATACATAATGAAAAAATACAGTGCTGATTCTTATCCTGAGGGAATAGAAAAGCTTACTTTAAAACTCTGTGATTACAATTAAGAAAACAGCATTTATTGAAAGACTTATATGCATTTATCTATGTATGGACATACAAGTGGCTTTTGTCTATACATGGGTCAGTGATTTGTACAGTATCCATACACAGCACCATGAATACCTTTCCCCCCCCCATTTGGGAATCAAACTCAGGACCTTGTAATTACCAGGCAGGCACTTACGCTGCTGAGCTAGACCCCTGACTCCATAAATGGTATTTTACTCAATATGGTATTAATTTCATACGTTGCATTGTGATAAGATGTGCCTTGTTTGGACCATGTAGACTTATGTTGTGGCCAAATAACTGCAAAAGCCCTTGACTGTGTGCCTCAAAAGCCTTGTCGAGCTTAAGAAGTCAGAAGTTTTGGGGAGCAGCTCTGTATTTTGGCTATACTTTCTGGATTACAAAAAGCAAAAAAGCCAAGCTTTACCACATGGTCAGCACAGGAAGCTCAAGGGGAGCATGATGTAACAACTAAGCAATTGAAGGAAAAGTGATCTGATAAACAAATTGTGACAAATTATCATTATTCACTTACTGATAATTCATCAATAATTTTCTTTTTTTGTCATCTCATCATCAATAATTTTCATTACTCACTATCTAGTATGCATTTTGCCAATTTAAAATGTATTTGAGACATATTGGATAAAGAAAAATCCATGGTTTTATAGACCTTACATCCTGGTAGGAAGATATATTAAATAATAAAATAAATCAAATATATTATAAAATAATGGTTATTGTGGAAATAAAGAAAATAGAATATAATAGGAAGAGAAAATAGAATATGGTAGGATCATAAATGTTTCTCTTTTATTGTTCCTGTTTATCTGAGACTTTGCTTGTATTTCTTTTCCCCAATTAACAACCAATTTAATTGGTGTTTATTCTGTTATATGTTTGTTATCTGCTTATGGTTGCATTGTGCCTCACATGCGTGTCCATTATCAGTTGCTGAATAATTTCTCCAGAACGTTCTTTCTTATATAACAGTCAACATTTTCTTTTCTCATAGTCACCATGTGTTAGACTTTAGGAACCACTTGCCAGTGCGGTTTTGGCTTGTAGTTGTAGGAAGCTGTCAAGATGTCAACTGGAGCCACAGTTCCTTGCTCTTCTTCACTATGACAGAGGCCATACTGTCAGGGTGATTTACTCCTACAGTGGGCAAATTAATGATGCTTGTTGCCAGGAGCATAATTCCTCCCCTCCATGGACCTTTTCGGAGGATGTGTGAGTGTCCTCAAAGGTGCCAACTGGCTTTCTCCAGAACAGGGGATACACAAGAGAATGGGGTGGAATTTGTTCTTTTTTCTAACTTGGCATTGAGGGTAAATAACATCTCCTCTATCATATTCTACTCGTTAGAAATTAATATTACTGGTTTACACACAAAGGAAGGGAATGAAGCTACACCTGCGAAGAAAGGAATGGCAAAGAATGTGTTGGCATATTTGAAAAATAATCACAGTATAATTTTATGCTTTATATTTGGCTCAGTTAGTGCTCATGACAGAATACTATTAAAATTTTTAAATGTTCCCTTCATTTAGCCCTCTGTTAAGAACTTCAGTGATTTTGTGAGTCTTTAAGATTTTAATAGCTAATTTATCAGCTATAATATATAGCAGTTTTACCCTTTTTGTTTCATTCTTAGCTCATTTTTTCCCTTGTATTCTGTACAATTACTAGATCTTAAAATTTTATAATAAATACTAGAAGCAATAGAGTAATACTGTTGAAGAATATTATGGTTTGTATTGTTTACTTCAATGTGCTTACTGGACAAAAGTATTCCTGAAAATTATTCATTACAAATGAACTCTCTGATAATCTCAAAAAGTGTATTTTTCATTTATAGGAGAAAAAGGTTGAACAGCATGCATAGTAATATCCAAGTAAGACATTCAGCTACAATAATGCTCATATAATTTAAATATGATCTAATGAAATGATCTTATGGAGAGCAACTCTGATACCAACTGTAAATACAAATAATCACACACTTCATAAACCAGTGAGTTACCTCTGTTGCCATCTACTGTCTCTATGTTGTTAGTGCAGTTAAATATTTTTTTTCTTTACTATGGTATGTAGTAGAAGAAACCAAATCAAAAATAATTGATCATCTTTATTAAATTATTGCATGTAAGAAAAGCTGTGACAGGGAACAAGAATAAACATGTTTTATACAGAAAGAATGTAGCAGTAGCAAGCCAGGGTCCCTAAGCTAGCAGTTTTTTTTAACAATTTTAGAGGAGAGATTATGACATAAGGACTGGGAACTGAACCCAGGTCATTTGCCCTGAGCTATATCATCAGCTTTTAAATTTTTGATTTTTTAAAAAATTTTTTGAGAAAAATTTTTTTTTTTAAATTCCAGTACCCTTCCTAAATTGCTCAATTGGCCAGATTGACATCAGTCTTAAGATCCTTCTGTCAGCCTTCATCAGTGCTGGGATTACAGACATGCATCACCAAACCCAGCTTGAACAATTGTCTTTCAACAGGATAAGTGCCAAATATAATTCAGAATTAAAGTTTTGCAAATCTCAGTGGAAAGATTTTAATCTCTCAAGATTTTTCTCAGAATATGTTCTCTTGGCCTCTTCCAAACTACATACCTACTAATTAGGTATGAGTTTAAAATAACAATCTTATAGATACATTTTTAAAACCTGAATTACTTTTGTAGGGAAGAAAAGCTATTAAATTAATTCCAAGGAAAAACACAATTTTATTTTTAATTGTGTATATTTACTGGAATTATCACATCATACATGTGTGAAATTTATATTAAGCAATAATCATGAAAAATAATCAATACAATAAAATATATTTGAATTTTTACTAAGGAATTACACCATATTAAGAGTTCTATTCTATTCTGTTCTGTTCTATTCTATTCACTAGAAGAGAAAAACTTGAGCAATCATTTTTAAATATTTAAAAATAAGTATCTATTTCTCCTGCACATGCATAAAGTTTGCAGAACTTTCTCCCAAATAGTTCATTCCAACTGTACTTTCTTTTCTGATAATCTGATGTTTCCTGTGGATTGAAATTCTGTCACCTACTACATCCCTGTCACTCCGCAGTTTATGTATGAGTAAAGACTTTTTCTCTGAATTCCAAACTCATTTGTCTAAGTAACTGTCTGCTCTCAGAAATCTCCCTCCTTTGCAACAATCCTTGCATTCCCTAGTGAGTGTGTAACTACTATGTAAATTATCTTGCTCCTTTTTGGTTTGTTTTAATTTTTTGAGATAGTTCTTGCTATGTAGTGCAGGCTGGCCTTGAACTCATTGTGTAGCCTTTATTTCTCTGTTTTCTGTATACCTGAGCCTCCCATGTACTGGGATTACAGTGTGTGTCACCATGTCTGGCAATTATCTCATTTCTTTATGCTTTATCGTATTGCATATTTTCCTTCTAGCAATAGTACCATCTATATTTTATTGACATCTTTATCATATTTATCCAGTGTTTAGTAATATATAAGCATTATGAAAATAGCTACTATATTTACATAATTATTGCCTTTTCATCACTTAGGAAAATAATTATCTCCTTTTTAAAACTTTTTTTATATGACAGAGCTTATTTAATTGGTTTTATAAAAATGCTATCATCTCTGACACACACAAATGATGAGTTACTTCTATGGAACCATAAAACTCTATAGAGTACAGTTAGAAACATCTACCTGAAACAGTAATATGCAAAACAATATCCTTAGAAAGATTTTCACAAGCATTTAAAACATCTAGAATGATTACAAATAGTTTTTAAAAGACATTTATGTTTACCTTCATTTTTATAAGTTTCTAATGTTTGTGTAAATCCAAATTTACATCTCAGTATCATCGTCCCTCTTGTTTGAAAGACATCCTGGCACATTTCCAGTAGCACACATGTGGTGGCAGGGAATTCGTCTTAGTTTTTCTGAAATGTGCTTTGTCTTCATTTTTAAAGTACTTTCCAATGAGGATAAAATTATGATTGATGAATTTTGTTTTCTTTTAGTACTTTCATGATGTTACTAAGTGTTCCCTGGCATGTACCCTTTCTGCTTACTTTGCTGTAGTTATTTTGTTATTGTTGTTTTTATAGATTTGTTATTGTTATTTTTATAAGTTCTTTTTTGTCTCTATATTTTTTTCTTGACTTTTTCTGGTATACTTGAACTATACCTTCGTGGGTACCTATGTTTTCCTATCTTTTTGTTTTGTTTTGCTTTACCCTGGTTAGAGTTGTCTGATTTTTTGAAACTATAATATGCTCTCTTTCACGAATTTTGGAAAACTTTCAGCATCATCTCTTTACATGCATGTGTGTGTAGTAGCCTTGTTCTCTATGGGTTCCTCTTTGCAACTGAAAGGCACTACTTTGAAATCATTTGATATTTTTCTACGTCTCTTGATAATACTCTCTCTTTTCTTTAATTTAAAAGTTTAGTTTTGACAGCCATGTTAGTAAACACCTGTAATCTCAGCACTTGTGAAATGGAGGCATGAGGTTTTCAAGTCCAGCCTGGACTACACAGAGAGACCTTGTCTTTAAAAAAAAAAAATGCTTTTATTTTTTCCCCCCGTGATTCAGTTGGGGTAAGTTCTACTGACAATGTTCTTTGGCTCTTTTCTCAGCAGGCCACTTGGCCTCTTCTATCTCCCATTTTCATGTCAGATCTAGAGCATCCTAGCAAAAATGTGCTGGTGCCAGCAGCACTGAAGATAGCATCCTCTATTTGGTCTGACATGCAGTGCTCAAAACTGCATTTCTGCATCTGCGTCCCGAATTGCTGTGACTGACAGGTTATATCTACTTGCTCAGCCACTTTTCCACACACTAATCTCCTGCCTCAATTTTCCTGGAGTCCTTTGAAGAAAGTCTTGCATTATTCTTGCATTATGTTGAATTTTTAATGCTTTCATTTGGCATTTTCCTATATTTTCATCTCTTCTATTAAAACTCCATCACTGTACTAGATCTTTAACAAGCTTCACATGTTTATTTAATGTTTCTCTAGAGTAAAGACAACATCTTAGGCTGGTGATGGTGAACCTTTTAGAGACTGAGTGTCCAAACTACACCTCAAAATCCACTTAATTATCTGAAAGTGGCAACACTGCAATTAAACTTGAATACTGAAGTTTTAGTTTCGGGAAAAAAACAAAAAACAAAAAAAAACTCTTATCCGATGCATGACTACTGCATCTGAGCCATGGGGTGACATGGCTCAGATGCAGACAGAGGGCTCTGTGTGTCTGCTGTGGCATTCACTCCACAGGTTCACTACCACTGGTCCAGGCCATCTTTGAATCTCCTTTTTTTTTTTTTTTTTTTTAAATTGTCTTGTCTCTTTTCTCTCTTTTTAACATATCTTATTATTTTAATAAATGTCAAATATCTGTGTGTAGAACAGCAGGTAAATATTATTTAAGCCTGAAATGTACATACCTCTCATTCTTTCAGGTTATTAATGTGCAAATTTAAGATCAGCTACTTGAGTGAAGGTAATAAGCAGCCCGGATTTACTTTTCGATAATTATTTTGAATTACTTCTTATTATCCACTTACACAATACAAATCCCTCCCTTCTATGATTGTCCTACTTGGAAGTCTGGCTAGGAATTTACCTTATAATATCAGATATCTAATGAACTTTAGAAAAGTTACAATTTATGGTCTTTTTTTATTTGCTTTTTACTTGTTTTCATCGTTCAGTTGCAAACTACACACTTTGTCAACTTCTACATCCCAGATTAATTCAGAAAACCCATGACATTTATTTCTGGGATGTATCTTTTTCTAAAATAACAACTTTATTGAACAAAAATTAGCATAATTTACAATTTACATATAAAGTGTAGATTCAGTAGATCTTAGCATATTGTTGCAATTGTAAAGCTATGACCACAATAAAATTCAAATGAGTGCTATTATGCCAAAACAAAACACTCTGCCCATTAACTATCATCTCTCAATCCACTAAGTCTAGGCAATTACTGAGCTACTATCTTTATAGATTTTCCCATTTTGAAATAAATTCATTCTTTCATTCATTGATTCAAAACAGTCCATGCTCACAGCAACAATAAAGATCTTAACATAGCAAAGAAATATAAATCCTAGAAAGCAGACTCTCATACTGTATTGAATTATAATACATCTTAAAACATCTCATTGTGTAAAAAGAAATATTAATTAGAGTGGCACACTTAGATCAGACTTCAAATATGTTAGTTTTCTGTTGCATCTTCAGACCATGTTTGGTTGAATTATAACAACAAAATGTCCTTCATTCTACTCTTGTATTTAGATAACTCAAAAACAAATGACAATAAATGACATTCATACAGGAAGAATTACTAAAAACAATAGTACTTATTGAAAATTTCATCTTCTTGGCATTCTTTAGTTGTGCTAATATACTGCATTATTTCAATAAATATGTTTAAAATAACTTTAAAAATAAGTTTTCTGTTCATAATGTTCATTTATTACTGCATTCTATTTACATCTGTATACTTTGCTTTCTCAGTCTTAAAAACTGAAATCTAGATCTGTGGATATAGAACTCTTGTCCATATGCTCTTTTGCTTGAGAAATAATTTTACTGTGGAAATGTTATATAAAACTTTTTCAGTGAAAACAAGGGCTTTAATATGAGAGTGCATGCCACATATTGTTTACTTGATTTTTGTTATTAAACCAAGATAAATGTTTGGAGTTTCTAATCAGTACTTCCTACATTAGACTAAATAATCATAAATAGTCACAAGACTGAGAGATTAAATCCATTTAAAAGCCTCTGAGCTCACATTAGTTAAAGAGTAACCTATAAGCTTTAGAAATATTGTAAAATTACGGAATATCCATTATTTTTAATTTAACCTCTAAATAAAATTTATTTTTTATTTAATAGTCTTTAAAGATTTTAAAGTACTGAATATATTTATGTGCTTAAAATATATTTGTCAGAACTCTGTGTCTTCAACTTCAGCTCATGCAATTATGGAAAAATTCTGCTCTAATTAAATGTCAAAGTTAATCCTCATAATCAAACCAATAATCAAAAGTAATATTTTATAAGAAAAACTGATCTGATTTTTATGTAAGTTTGTAAGACAATATGTCAGAAGTGCCATCAATCTTGAATCATTCTAAGATAAGTAACTTGGGCTGGGATATAGCTCATCAGTAGAACACAAGCCTGGAATGTATAAGGTCCTGGATTCTATTTTTAGCATTATAAGGAAGAAAAAAATCCTTCAATAGAGGGAAATTGGTACCTAGCTGGAGAATTAACATCTTTAGTCAATTTTCAGCTACAAGGAAGAAAAAGTATGTATAATGCCATGAGGTTGTTTTGTTTTAGTTTTGTTATACCCAGAGCAATATTTCAGAGTACAATTTAAAGATGCTGGGTGGTAGGTTTATATTTTGTAAATTGGGAGGTAAACTTCCATGAAAGATAAGTTGGGAAAGGAAAAAAAAACAAAGCCAAGTCCAGGCACTATTACAAGCATCTCAAAGTTTAATCTTATATGAATTATCAGTGGGTGCATATGGATATTCAGGATCCAGAAATGATCTCCCCATAAAATAATGGCTTCTGTGTCCCAACTAGAAGTCTATTTACCTGTAGGATTCAGTACAACCATTGAATACTGCTGTGTTAGTTTTCTCCAAACCTGATAAAGGCTCAAGGGCAATACTTTGAACCTCTTTTGAGAGCCAACTCCACTTTAAAGTGTAGCAGAAAATCTGGCATCTCCATCCCAGCCAGTATACTTCCGTTGCCCAGGTAATAGTTCTTGTTGCAGTTGGGTAGCTTCTGTCTCCTAGAAATGGCTGGTCACTAATGCATAGCTGATCACTATGATGCATGCTGTAAGAACCAATCAAAAGACAGCCAATTATTTTACCTCTGTACACCCACCTTGTAACTTCATAAAAATCTCCCTCCCTGGGCCTTTGAGGCCTGACATTTTGAGGGACAATTGATTCCCTGTTAGTGCCCATCCAACATTAAATAAACCAGTCTCCAATCTTGATGTTTCTGCTTGCCATTGAAAACTACTGACAATAACTATTTTTATTGAGGGTTTATTGTGTGCCAAACTATGCTGTATGAGTCACAGTTATCTTATGGATTTGATGTTATCCTTATCCTACTTGAATGCAATAAGATGACAAGCATAATAATGTGTTCAAGGTAATTCAGTATGTGTTGGAATATAGAACAGTCATACCTTGCTACTCAACTACTTTGAAATTCATCAAATTTTGTACTCTTGCATTTTGATGTGAAAATTTTGTCCTCTTACTTGTTTGGTACTCAATGCACAAGTTAGAAATTGTAGCATTGATTATCTTGTGACTCACTGTCCTTTCCAGCCAAAACCTAAGGGCAAGTACCAATGTGCCACTGTAGTTTGACTCTGGAGGAGTCTAAAGGAGTCTTCCAAGAGATCTTCCATGATCACTTCACCAGAGATCTCACTCTTGCTGTGAAGTCAGACTGATACAGTGAAGGGCAGTCTTCCAACTTCAGCACCAGTGTGAGTCACATACAGGTTTTTTTAAACTAAAAATATAGTTTTAGGAGGGCTTCGACAAGGTCAGATTCTGTAGGTCTAACAAGTTTCAGTGACGCTATGTTGCTAGGCCCAGCTTCCCACTGAATGGCTCAACAGTTCTGAATCCGGAATGCACAACAAAATCACCCTGTTGCTTTGTCCACTACTAAAATTTGAAGATAGGACAAAAGCAACTGAATTTTGAAACTGTTCCATATATTGAAATGTTACCCTGGATAACAGCCAAAATGAAGAATCGGAGTATCATGTGTGAAAGTATAAGAATGACCAAAAGGGGAAAACTGGAGGCTTGTCTTAAAACTTATCTAGGGAGCTTGAAAAAAAAAAAATGGAAAAGATTTGATAGATGTGATAAGATTAAAGTGAACCTCATGGATCCACATTCTCACATGGAGTCCTACTCTCTTGGCTGTAGGCATAATAATGTAGGGAGCAATCAAGATACATGGTGAATGTTCACATGTAAAGAATATGTTACTGTAAAAGACACATTGCCAACAGTCTACCTCAAAATGATTTCTCTGCTGTAAATACACATATCCATCACTCTTGTCATTTTCTGAAGCAGTTCTAGAAGTCCTCTTTTGAATGTCTTTAGTAGTTGTGATCAAAAACATGGTGAACACTGCTGTCACATGCCAGCCAGGGAGAAGGCAGCCTTATAAAAACCTTACAGGGTGGCTCTATCTACCTTATTCATTGGATCTGGCACTATGTGAAATTTGGTTCTTACCTAAATTTAAAGTGACCATGAGAGGTAAACATGACATTGTGGCAGTCATAGCAACATAACTGAAAACACAAAAGATGTCCAGAACTGATGGAAGAAGTGGCAAGAATAATGGGAGAATTGTATTTGAAGTGAAGGGAGATTTTGATGGGGCTTAATAGCAATGCATCATTACTGTGATGACTTTTTAAATTGAAATAATCACTATCACTTGGATCTCATTGTTTATGGGGTGATGATATAATAAGTACTAATGAAAAGGTACAATGAAAAAATCCCTCAGATGATTCTCTACAGCCTTTTCCACGGGGGAGTCACAGATGTAGAATATACATTGTGATTGTATTTTCATTGTCTGTGGCACCTTAATAGTCTTAAATTTTGCTTCACTACCTCTTATAAAACTGTGTGTCAGGCCTGAGATATAACTCAGCAGCACAGCATCTGCCTGGCAAGTGTGAGATCCTACGTTCATTCCTGCTTAAAAGCAAAGCAAAACAAAACAAAACACTCCCTGTGTCAAAAATAAGACTGGCAAGATCTTCTTGAGATATCCTGTTGAATGAAAGAACTCAGCAAATTCTTGTTCCTGCAAACTGTATTGTTATTCATTCAGCAAATATTGTATCAAGCAATATTTTCTGTCAAACAATATATGAGGAAATCAAAGGTGTGAGATGAAGTTCTAATCCTCAGAGGGCTCATTGTCTAGTTGGAGAGGAAAAGGAAGTAAAAATATACTTCCTGCAACTACACAGGCAAGTGAGCCGAGGAGGTTTGGAAAAGATATTGGGAGTCCTAGAGAAAACCATGCAGCCTAGGGAATTTACCCAGAGGTTAACGCAGTAATTATGCATCAGCTCAGAGACAAACTGGGGTTCAGTCAAATGAAACAGCTACTGAAAAAGGTGAAATTGCTCTGCACCTGTGAGTTATTAATCCTGAAGTCAAAACTGTGCTTTGGAAAGGGGTAGCACATCAAATATGCTAATTGCTAAGTGAATTTTATTTACTGCCCACATGTGTTTGTCATCAATTTAATAGCAAAGGAGAAAGAATTTCTGTAAACATTTTGGCACCATTCAATATCGGCCACCTGTGCATACTCCCATAGAAAAAAGGTTTTGCATTAGTGGCTTTGCAGTTTACATACCTTTGGAGGTCTAAACAGCTTTCAAATAATACACTGAGATACACCATCAGTGCATATCTGTCATAGATGCCGTAAAAGAAAACAAAACCTTTGATTTGTAAAACAGAAAATGAGAACGTCTCCATTTTCTCTGCCAGGTAAACACGGTGAAAAACCTTTCTACTTTCCTGTAGGAAAAGCTGCTTCCATAACATAATTGGAGGGAAATTTTCCCAGGAGTCATAATTTGTAAAATCCCATTATCTAGGAAAATCTACTTATAGGACAATTAGAATATGTGCTCTTTCTCTTAACAAATACCAAGAGAATTTCCAGGGTCTGTAAAGTCTGTAATTGTCTTTCAGTTTTCCATATGTTCTAAGTATTACGCTGTACTTGGTTATATTTCTTTTCATATCAATGTATCTTTACTGAATTTTAGGTGAAATACTTGCCCCTAAGGTAAAAAAGTCACCAAAGGCGACGGCTAACCTTACAGTCCGGCACTTGGCTTCCAAAGCCGATGCTGTGGATTGATAAGGGGTGGGCAACTTGTAACACCAGCTGAGCTGAATCAGTGTGGTGTGGTGAGCAGATGGCCCACCTGAGATTGTTGCCAAGATAAAAGTAACTGAAGAGGAAGGAGTGTTGTCGGTTCTCCATACTGTTGTTAGTTCTCCTTGGTGCAGTTGGTTCTCCTAGAGGAGCTTGTTGACCTTCTTTCCTAATATGAACTTGGCTGTTCTCATCAGAGGAGCTCAGGACCTTGTTGCTGAGAATGGCCGCAGTTCACTTCGAGGGAGCTCTAGTCCTTACTTTAAGCATCATTTCCTGGCTCTGGAGGGGAAGATGTGTGCTGTTCAGTCTTTGGAAGAAGTGTGTCACACTGTCTTCCAGGTATGAACTCGGCTGTTCTTATTGTTGGAAGAGCTTGAGACCTCATTGTTGAGGATGGTTGTGATAATTTTTGGGGGAACTGTGGTCCTTATTTTGAGCAGAGCTTCTTGGCTCCAGGGAAGAACTGTCAGGTTGCTGGCACAGATCCTTCATCTCACTGGCTCAGACTTTCTAGCTCCCACCGCTGACCTTTGGGCCTTCTCAGTCCAGATTCTTGAAACAGACTTGCGAGAGATTGTTGTGGGGGCTCTAGGCCTCCAGCTGAACTCAGGGGAGACACTGTCATGGGCTCTAGGTCTTCAGCTGGACTCATGCAGGGTGTTGCCATGAGATCCAGGCACTCAATATATTCTTTGGTTCTTAGTGTATGGATAGATTTCCTGCACTCTTGCTTTAGTATTTGACTCTATGGATGAGCATTGTAAAATAATACTATAAGTTATGTGTTCTGTATATAATTTTCCTCCTTGCAAACCCTGACTACAACAGCTGGGTACAGAATACCAATTTTCCCTTTTTAAACCAAGAAATTTAAGTTTAGGATCCTAACATATAAGAAGAGTTCAGAAAATTTTCTAAATAAAAGAGATCAAGTCAGTTTCTCTCATTCTTATGAAAATGTCTATTAATTTTTAACTTAATTACCATTTAAAAACTTAGCCATATTACAGTGTGAAGTTATTTAAAATTATTATTCTGTTTTCAGTAGGAGTAATTCTAATTTATTGGAGTTATCTAATTTTCCCAAGCCAGTTTTATTGTGCCTCTTGTTCTCTGGGGCTACTGTAGGCCCCCAAAATATTCAGTGGTCAATCATGGAACCTGTGAATCTATTACCTTCAATGGCAAAAGATCTTGTGGGTGTGATTATCAAAGGATCTTATGATGGCATGCAAGACTATCCAGGTGGGCCCAATCCAATATTGAGAATCTTTATAAGAGGGAGGCTGCAGGCTCAAGGTTAGCAGAAGTATAGGAAAGTCAGAGGTACTGTAGAATTCTGAGAGTAGGGAGCCCCAAGACAAGAACTGCAGTCAGATTCTAGAAGCTGGAAAAAGTCAATCCAGAAAGGGCATTTTCTCAGAATGTCCTGAAGGAAACAGCTCTGCTGATAGGTTGATGTCATCTCAGCAACCCTGATGTTGAGTGTCAGACCTATGGAATGGTAAGATAATAATATTGTATTATTTTCAGCCACTAAATTTGCAGTAATTGATTATATCAGTAATAGAAAATTAACATACAGATAGGCACAGAGCTAATAGTAAATTATGTGACTGAATGAATTTAAATTCAGATTCCTAACCAAAAAAGAATAATGTAGGAATAGCAGTAAGTTTCACCATAGCTGATTATAATTGTCATGACAACTACTGAAACTGAAAAGGATAAAAGTGTTCTCTAACTCCCCCACTAGTTTTTAGGTGGCTTCTAACTGAGGAAGGTTCTCCCTTTTTTGCAAGCCATGTAGGGAACTGATCTGTAGCCTTCATATTTAACCTTGCACAAGATGAGCAGGAAGACACATCGACATAAACCTGATAGTTTTCTCTGTCAATCAGGTCAGAATTTTAAGTGATGCTTTTGGCAGACAAAATCTCCATAGCTGAATAAGTAGCAAAAGTGTTTTGAGTTTTTTTTTTTCTTTCTTTACAAAGTGTAAAGGTCAAACTGTATTACTGAGGGAAATGCAGCTCATTCAGATGAAACAAAAGCCTTTAAAGTGAAGAATACTGAGGCAGGAGGATCACAGCAAGTTCAGCTTCAGCTTGTGCTGCATTGATTTCAAGGCCAGTCAAACTGCATAATGAAACCCTGTCTCTAAGAAAGAGAGAAAGGAAGACTAGCAGATTTGTAAAAGTTCCATTTTTTTTTAATTCGTCAACTTTATCACTGAAGTTGAAGTTCTCTGTTGAAATTCTATTATGTTACCAACAAGTTTTCATAGTATTTTTGAAATACTATATTTTTTATTAGTGTAAGTGGGTATGAATATGTGACCCATCCTCAATATATCATTAAAGCACCAATTTAAGGACAGTAACGAAGTACGCTGTAAATTTGCATTTTTAAAAATTAATTCTGCTATGTAAGTTAATGATTATCTCACTCTTTCTGTTTCATGATAATAGCTTGGTTATGCTTTTTGCGTGCAGGCACCACAAAACCACAACAGTGTTAAATGCTTTTCCTACACATACACTATAAGTTTCTCTAATCTTTTGAGATCTGGTGCACATTAAGTAGAATTCCATAATGAAAATCCTAACTTTTGAAACAATCATCGAATTGAGAATTTTTATTCTGTTTTTAAAAGCTTTTTCTAGAAAATACGGAACACAAAGGTAGAAAGCACAGTATTGCAATCTTCTAGCTTCAACAACAACAATCATGAGCTACCCTGTTTATTATCCTTCTCACAAGTACACCCACCCCATGAGATCCCATGTTTCTCTTCCAGATGCACTGAATTTAAATCAGTCTAAATAGACCTGAAAACCTTTCAACTAATCTGGATAGTATGTCAGATGTCAGAATTTCTTCAAGGAAACTTTACCTTGGAACTTAGTTAAATTAGAGAAAATGTACACATTTACCATGGTGTACACAACATTATTTTGAAATGCTATGTATACATTGTAGAATGGATAATAGAACTAATTAACATGTTTGGGCTGGAGATATAGTTTAGCACAGCACTTACCTGACAAGCCAGGGGTCATGAGTTTGATTCCTGGTAAGAAAAAAACAGAAACAAAAATGCATAGCTCTGAAATTTTTGAGGATAGAACACATCATTACTGTTAATTCACATATTGTACAATTGAGCTCTTGAACTTGTTCCTCCAATTAAGTGATATTTTGTACTGTTTGAGCTTCAACCTCCCCCCATACACACACACCTGTGTTAACTACCTTCCCACTCTATTTCAACAAGTTCAAATTTTTTAGATTCCTCAGTTAAGTGAGACCATGCATTATTTTCCTGTGCTTCAAGAAACTTTAATGTCTGCCATTTTGAATACTGTATTTTTTTAAAGAATTTTTCTCAGTAATTAATGTATAGGTTCTATCACATATGCCTAAAAAACCAATTAATTTTTCCTTATTTTCAAGCATGACATGCTTAAAATAGAAATTGCCAATATTCTTTGAATTATATTTCAAATTTCTGTACAATTTAAATGTATGTGTATCAATACTCCTTAATGATTTTGAAATTACAAAAGATGAAAGCATATTGTAAATCAAGGTAACAAATTTTAAGACCAATTTCTCTTTTCAGCTTGATATAACCTTTAATATCTGTGACCTTAAGAAAGTTTTAAAAACTCTTTGTACCTTAACCTCATTGGAAATGTGAAATAATATTCATCACTTGGGATCACTGAGTACTAAATGATCCAGCATCTAAAATGACTTCGCCTGTTATAGTTTCTGTCAAGATGTCACCCCAAAGCCTCATGCTCTCAGACATGCGATTTGGGGAAGTGGTTTGATTCTGTGATACTCATCAATGTGAATTAGTGTGGAGCTGAATGAGTTTGGAGCTAAATGTGATGTTGGGAGCGGAAGCCTGGTGGGAGACAGCGGGTAACTGGAGGCATAGCCTTGGAGGCGTATCTACTCCACTTCTCCCTCCTCCTTCATTCCTTCTCTTTCTCCCTTTCCCTTTATATGTTTCTTGCAACATGCCATGAGTTTTTTCTCCTCTGCCATGACCTTCTGGCAGACACCTTGCCCAAAAGCCAGTCAACTATGCACTGAAACCTCTACAAATCCCCCCTCCTTTAACTTGTGGTTGTCACATATTTAATCCCAGCATTGAGACAGTCACTAAGATACATGTCTTCTCATACATTACTCAATACATTTATTTCTTCTCGGTCTCAACTGCTTCCACTGCACTGCCCTCAGAACAGCCAGTGTTTATGATTGGTGGTCACTGTAATGATTTTAAAAAGGGAATGGCCCTTTTTTAACAGGAACGACCCTTCTCTATATATTTTTCTGTGGCTTACCTCATACTAGTTAAGGACATTTATTTTTAGATATTTGTCACCTTCATTCTAGTTATAGTAATAATAATGACATTGTCAATGTTCAATATAGCACACACAATCCTCACAACAGTTCTGTGAAGGATGCACTATTAGTATCTGAAATTTACAAATAATAAAACTGAGCCAAAGAGTAGCCAAAGCATTTGTTCAGGACTATAAAGATAATAAGTCCTTGGGCCAGAAATCTAACCATGATTTTTACTGACATATCCCCTGGATTGGCTCTGTCCATTTATTTCTGCACAGCACAAGGTGGAAAGATGAGCCTTTGATGTCATGCTGGCTCAATCAGATTTTGGTATTGTCATCCTTGTCTTCATTCATGTCTCCAGACTGATGGCTCAGTTTAAATTACACTCTTTAAAATAGAAATAGCACTTGTAAAAATGCATTGAGGAAGATATTAATTTTTTGTTGATTTCTGTCACAATGCAAATGAGTAAAAATTAGCTATTGCTACCAATGTTTATAGAAATTCATTGTCTTTGCTCATGTGTCTTAAATTATCTCTAAAGTATTTATAGATTATGAAAAAAAAGTTTGACTTTTTCCTGACTTTGTGATTTTTGAGAACAGTTCAACTGACCAAAGAAACCCACAAACTACAATGGCCATCATTGAAATGTCTGGCTTCCTCCAAAATCCATTCACTTCCATTCATACTTTCTTTTTTTTCTAGGACAGAGTGTGCATCCCACGTTGTTATAATATATACACATATACATATATATGAATTCAGATATTTAGTAGATATCTTTATTAATGATAATATCTTATGGAGGTCCTTTTAACAGTTCAGTCATTATGAAGAATGACTTCGTATTCATATTTTCATTCATAAGCTCTAAACAGAACTTGGACCTTCTTTTACCTTGTTGATAAAGCAAAGCCTACTCTGTAGAAACAATTGAAGTAAAATTTACCTTTAAAAGAAAGGAAAGCTGAGATCTCTCAGGTGTATCCAAAAAAAGCTGACAAGCACATTCCCAACTCTGGGAGAAGGCCACCATCCAGAGCCCAAAGTATGAACTCAGAGATGGCAGCAGGGAATGGCACTTCAGCATAAGGGGTTGTCTGTTCATAGGTAGGTGCATCTGATAGCAAAGGAGCAGTAGCGTTTATTCCCCTCACTGGCAACATCCCTTGCCCTTCTCATTATCTGAGGTGAGGGGAGTATAGTCTTCTTTCCTTCTAAATTTCCCTTAATTTTTTAGTAAAACCCACCTTTCTCTCTGTATTCCTTTGATTGTGGAGTGTCACTTATTTACCAGTTATCAGGTTCTATTATACTTGAAATAATGGCTTTAACTGTGAATCAGTCAGTAAATTTCCATCCAAAGCAAAATTAAAGTGGACTGTATATCTCTATTTCTTACGCTGATGTTTTGATACATCAAATGAAAAAAAAAATGTTAGATCTATAAACACAGAAAATGGCAAAGAGAATAGTTAAGCAATTTCTAATTTAACAAATGTAATCAACTATAGGAGCTTGGGTGTTTCCATATATATGTATTTGCGTTGATAATTATGGAATTTAGAATAAATCTTTTTTTCCTGTATTGTTAAAGTACCCTTATTTTCCTGTTTCTCTCCAGATGTCCAAGTGGAAGTTTTCACATAAGACATTCTATTTCTATGTCTGGTAGATAAACCAAAAGCCATGGGAGTCAGTGATATACATTCTCTAAATGTAAATGCCAAAGTAGAAAATAGCAGAGTTCTATAGTCCCCAGGCCTGTCTCAAATAAAGATTACCTAATTGATAGCATTTTCTTTTAGAATTTTACTCAGAATGAAACACAAAAAAGTTACTTATGAAGTTATTTATTGAAATATTAAATCATATATTCATACTAAGGAATATGCTAACACATATAAACAGTAGTATTCATTGTACACCTACTGTACACTACTATACAACAGTGTGACCTAAGTAGCTTTTCAACTGCTGTTCATGTTAATCTTCACAGTGACACTTGATGCATTGTTATTTAATAAATGAAAAAAATAGAAGTTTGGAAAAGTTTATAACACCTCCAAGTTAAAGAGTCAATGGTAGAAACCAAGTTTTCAATTCAGGTGTGTATGATTGCAGAGACTAAATTCATAGCACTGGATTCAAAGAAAGGCAGTATTAGGTCAGCCTTGTCCTCTTACATGTTCTCATGTCTCTAATGTACACGATACACTCCACAGCCCTTCTTTCTGTTCATCTGCAGTTACCCGTCAGCCTTGTCCTCTTACATGTTCTCATGTCTCTAATGTACACGATACACTCCACAGCCCTTCTTTCTGTTCATCTGCAGTTACCCGTCATGTCTGTATGCCTGCCTCTCCTCTGGAAAAGCCTCCCATAATGCACCACTCATGGTTTCTGCTTACTTCTCTGCTCTCTTCCCACTCTCAAGTCCACTGGTTTCAACCATCTCAAAACTCTCAGCTCCTTCACTTGGGGGTGCACACTTTATTTTTCATGACTGTGTTTCTTGCTCTAGCTCTTCCATAGTAAGGCACTATGAGGCAGCGAATCAGAAAAAGTGCATTTGTACAAAACTTAGCAGACAGGCTGTTTCAAGTGGGGAGCCACATTCAGCCATCACTAGGTTGCCAATGCTGTGCTCAAACTTGCCATCCTGTCCCCGTCTCCCAGAGTGCTGGAATTACAGCTGTGCTACCTCGGAAAGCACTGTGAGAAATACTACCATTACTAGTGGGAGACATATACATGGTAATAACTATGCTTTGCATTTTTAAATGAGCTGTGACATGTAAATTTTATTCTAGTTATAATTTGTTCTGTCCTGACAAGCACTATATTACACATCTTTATAATTTCACTTGCTTTTTATATTAAGTAGTAGTACATGTATTTGCACTCAGTTTTTCCTACCTTCTTCTTCCCACACACTCTATCATAACATTTAAAACATTTACCTACCCGTCAATTAAATAATTACAACAAAGTAAAACAATTTTATTTAATGTCTAACTTGTAGGTTATCACAATGCTTGTTATATAGTAGGTTTCATTTAATGTTTGTTGAACTTATCAATAATGCTCTTGGAAAGAGTCAACCTTTTATACAAATGAATAACTAATTTTTTCATGTTTGGGGAAAAGGGATTCTTCTACCATTAAGCTATACTCTCTGTCATTATTTTAGTTTTTATTTTGAGACAGAGTCTCTCTAAATTGCCTGGGCAAGACTCATATTTATAATCCTCCTGCCCAAGCCTCCCTCAAAACTGCAATGCCTCTCTGCCTGGCTTTAGTGATTAAAACTCAGAAGTAAAATGTGCATAGGAAATATTTATTTCAAGTACAGTTAAGATAATTATTTCAGCAAGTTAATCTTGTATTGTTTCTCAAACAATAAATACATGAGTTAAGGCACTTTTGATCTGTTTCAAATTCCTGGGTATTGAGAATTCTTCTTACAGTTATTGATAGAGAAAATTTATATCTAGTAATAAGTATGCTTGGGAGGACAGAGTGGATATATCTGTAAGATATATTTAAATATACCAACTATTCATACATATGCACATACATGCATATATGAATGATATTGGTGATCATTTTGCTTATTTTATTTCATGTTTAAAAATGTATACCAATATTATAATACTAGTAGGGGTTCAGGGGATTGAAATAAAATGTGCTATTTTCCAAGGATGCTGATATTTAAAAATATAAATTTATACCTATTTATACATAGCAATAATTAGAATGGATGTTAATATCATTTCCACAAAATTTACTCTTTTGGTATAGTCCTCCTTCCTATATCAAAACATGTCTAGAAAACTTGTCATTCTTAGAACACACCGTTATGTGTTCTGTCTTTCTACCATAATCATACTATCTCGTGACCATGCCATTGGCCATTTCATAATTTTGTATTTGTAAAGTCTCCAGGCTGATTTGATTACCCTGTGTTTCTGCATTATTTGTGTATATATATATATATATATATATATTCTTTTGTGTAGTACATTTATATTGCTCTTTTTACATTATGAAGCTCTATTTATATAAATTTATATTTGTATGTTTAAAGGGAAATGGTGCCTCTTTCTTAATATTTTCTGTGCCTATATATGTTCCAACACATGCTGAATGAAGAAAAGAAACAAACAAACAAACAAAATATGGCTTTTAAAATGTCCCTATCTTTTATCTTATGGAATTTTCTCTACAGAAGTTATAATGAGTTTTCTACTTTAGAACACACACAAAGGCACAGAGGTTCAGTGTCAGATCTCAGAATACATCTAGATTATCAGGTTGCAAACAGTCCATCCTGGATTCCTAATATGCAATATGACTCTATATAACGTGGTTATACACAGATACATAGACAGCCAACTGAAGAAGTGGACCTTAGCAAAACTAAATTGTACATTTCTTCATTTTAGTTTGTTTCCAAAAATCACAGTGTAGAAACATTTAATTACACATGGTAGATTGATATCCAAAGGAATTTCTCAGATCACCTGTAGATTTTTGGTCTTTATTATGTGTGTTTATTTTCTTTGTTGTTCTTGCCTTTGAAATCAATAAGAAAGAGAAGAGGGCATAAAGTCTTCATTGACATGAAAGCAACAAAACTATTAATATTATATTTAATTGAAAAGATCATTGTGATCATATGTAATTAATATCTGAGATTGTAAAAGAGTTGCTTTTTAGTATAATTCTCACAATTTGAGAATCAAGGGAAAAAAACAGGGTGAAAATTTTAATACAAATTAAGAAATTTAGAAAGCAATGGTGTTTTAAAGGGAAATAAGTTCAGTGCTTTTGAATTAACCCAGAAATTTTGTTAAATTACATATGATAGAATATTTTCTCCATATGTAGATAACATAGAATTTATAGACTGAATTTATTTAGAAAACTAAATTAGTTTCAAGCAGGGAACCTTGAATTTTTATCCATTTACTTTAAATTCATGTATTTTTCCATACCACTAAATGTAAATTATAGTTTACAATGTGAGAAAAATGCTCATTTGTCCAAATTACCTATATACTTCATATAAATTACTCTTTCCTGAGTTTCTTCCATTGTGATTGTTTTCATCTCTAAACATAAATTGATCCAAGTTCACCCAGGGCTTCTAATGAAGCTTTTAAGTTGCAAAGCTCTTTATGCATTCCACTTTCCATCCTTATCACAAATTTTGCATATTTATGTAAATAAAAAACCTGCCCTGTCTTCCTATTTCCATTGCTTCTCAGCTGAATTATAAACACAGAAAAATCACCAGTACTTTTCCTAAATATTCAGAACCTTGAACACTTTTCGCTCACACTAGATTTAGAAATAAGTTATTTTTATATAGGAGGAATGCTTAGCTTTGTCAATCACAAGTACTGTCAAATCAACGAAAAAAACAATAAGCATGTTAACACTGCTCATATTCTTCTGCTGGGCCTGCAGACAAGTTGTCCTGAAAGAACCCTGCAGAAGATCCACCACCACCCACATGCAATGCACAGAACCTGTGTTGTTTCTTTTCTTGGCATAAAAGTATGATCTCACTCTGAGACAACACATCACCTTTATCACTAATGAGATCCTTTTACTTCTTTTCATTTGCTGTTTAATCAACCTTTTTCAGTGTTGATTTTTAAGTTGCCTGGTACTTATATTTACTTGGCAATTTACCTTTCCAATTTCAGTAGTCAAGATAAACTCATTAACATCCAAATCTGCACTTTCTGTCTTTCAAATTTATCAACACATAAATGTATAGACACCCAGTGTAAAATTCTTTGATTTCATTCTCTAATTCATTCTTCATTTCTAATCTATTGCTACCTGTTTGCTTTCTCTCATATTCCAAATTCTGTAATTTAGCTCTGTGTTTCTGCTGCTTTACTCCATTTGACCCTTTAATTCATCTTTAATTCAGTACAAGTCTTTGAGGACATGATCATCCAAGAATATTGCACTGTAGTATTCCTACCTCTCTGTTTTATAAACTGTATTCAAAACTATCTACTCACATTTCTTCATCTATTTAATGTTGTCTCCCAATATGCATCTCCCTGTTTATCATCAAATTATGCTGTTTATTTTCTCTGCAAATGCTTCCATTTATAACTCTTAATTTATTTTAATTGGCATGCAATAACTATACATATTTATGAGATACAGTAATTCCATACATGTATGCAATGTATAATGAAATCTGGATAATTACCATTTCCCTCTCCTTAAATACTTATAACTTCTCTGCATGGTTTTGGAATGTTCAAACGCTTGTCTTCTATTTCTTTATGAAACACATAACAAATCTTGTAAACTGTAGGCATCCTACTGCTTTTTAGGATCCTAGAACTTATTCTTCCTATCTATCATTTTTCCTATCCTATCTTTATTCCGCATTTACTATCTTATCATTCTGTACCTCTCCTGCCTCCTACAACCCTTAAACTCTAATAAACACTATTCAGCTTCTTACTTCTAATAAATTAACTGCCAGTAAGACTAGGATCATGCTGTAGTTGTCTATCTGTTTCTGATTTATTTACAGCTCCCTGATTAGTCACGCTGATCATTACTGATATATTGGCCACTCCCATTTTTCCCTTTTGAGAAATGTCTTTTCAGATCACTTGTCCATTATCTGATCAGAATATTTATTTATGTGCAGTTCATTTGCTTGAACTCATTGTACATTCTGAATATTAATTCCTTGTTGGGTGAATGGTTTGCAAGTATTTTTTCCCATCTACTGTTTGTCTCTTTATGATTGATTTCTTTTGTTTGAAGAAGCTTTTCACTTTGATCCCATCCTTTTGCTCTACTTTTGATGGTATTGCCTGGATTTTTAAGTTTTATCTAAACCAAACCATTACATATAACAATATCTTATATTTTTCAGTTTTCATTTTGTAGTTTCGTACATCCAGGCCTTACATTTAAGTACTGTATTTGATACATTTTATGTTGATTTTTGTAAATGGTGGGTGAGGTAATAAGCATCTAGTTTCATTCTTTCAGGTTTGGATATCCAGTTTTCTCAGTGTCCTTTATTGAAGAGATTGTAGTTTTTCTAATGTATGTTTTTTAGTATCTTGCTGATTATCAATTAGCTTTGGATGCAAACTGCTTTATTACTTTTCAACAAATTAATTTCTGAGGTATAAAAATACTATGGAGATCTCCCTATTTTGCATGTTGTATTTTGTCTTCTGCAACTTTACTGAGTTTATCATTTCTAACAGTATTTTTGTTAGCATTGTAAGGTTTTTCTCAATACAGCTTATATCATTTAACAATAGAAAGAGCATAACTTTCTCCTTTGCTATCTGGATTCCCTTTTTCTGATTGTTCCAGCTAGAACTTCTAGTATATTAAATGAGATTAGTGAAATAGGATGATTTATCTTGTTCTAAATCTTAAGAAAATACTTCTAGCTTTTGCTCATTTAGTACAATATTGGCTACAGGTTTAATACACAGAGATATATATTGTGCTAAGGGTACATGCTTTCATGGTGGCACCTCCTTTCTTTACTCAATTGCTTTGAGTTTTTGTTATGAAGAGTTTTCAATAATAATTAATGCTTTATATCTTTTTTATGGTTTTACTCGCTTTAAAATGCCTTTCTATATTAACATATTGAAATTAATGTTTTGAAATCTTTTTATTCCATAAACATAACTTTCCTTAAATTGATACATGTTAATATTGAAGTTTATGATGATACCTTGAAAAGCAAAAGCAGCAATATTTTCCCTTATGAGATGACTTTTTGTATATTGACTCTACACACCAATTTACCTGTGGATAGTGTTTATACAGTAAATATGATTTCCTATAATTTTATTTACGTAATTTCAGTGTCTTTAGGTGTTTGGTGTGTTTCTAATATACAGTTCATAGCTGTGCTTTAAAGATCTAGGTTTATTACATTCATTGCTTTGAAAATCTTTCATTTAATTGATAATTATTGTTTTATTTTAAACAGAAAAATGTAAACAATGGTAAAATGTTTCAAAACAGGGCTGGAAGGAGCATAAGAATTAAACATTGTGTATTGTTGTATTCACAGTTATTCAGAGTATAAGATATTGGCATGAAACATTGTCCAGAAAAATCACTAGCACAAATATTTCCCCTCAATAAACCAGGAGAAATCAGTGGTATAACTATCTGAACTGTCTTGTGTTCATAAGTAGTTTTTTTTTTCTTTTCCTTCCTTTCCCCTCTCTCCCATCACAGTTTTTTCTTTCTTTTTGAGTAATTTCTTCTCTATTCACAATATCTACTGCACATTTTGGATCTTGTTTACTTTTTTAGATTCTCACACTAGTGAGACAGTATGACATTTACAGATGTAGGTTTAGTTTACTTCACTTAAGATTATCGTCTCAAGTTGCATCCATTTACCTGTAAAAGAATCAAATTTATCATTTTTATGGTTAAGTATTGTTTCATTATAGAACAAAATCACTCTGCTTTATTCCTTGGTTGATGGGCATTTGGGCTATCTCTAAGATTGAGCTATTACAAATGGTGCTGCTATAAACATGTATCACTTTGCTATGATGCTTTTAATTCTTCTAGAAAGATACCCAGAAAGGGAATCGCTGTATCAAAACCTCTCATCCTAGACTTTTAAGAAATCTCCACAATGGAGAGAGGACAAGATGACTGATCAGTGAGCAACAAAATGCAAAGCCTCCTGGGAGAAACAACTCATGTGCCAGAATAAAACACCCTGGAAAGACCCAGACAGAGGAAGACGGATCCTCTTAACACAGGAAGAAATTAAAACATAAAAAAAAAAAAGATCATCAAATATTTTGGGACTACAACTGAAACAGCTAAAAATTAAGGGACACAGTGTTTTTGCAATGACTCGCCAAGTCTGCGCCAGCTTGAGCCGGCCGGCAGAGCCGCACAAACTCATTCCCGCTGCCACTCACAGGAAGCACAGCAGTGCTGAATTCCGGGGTTGATGAGAGCAGAGCCAGCAAAGGGACCTTCATTAATCCACGGTCAGTGCTGGGATTGGGACGCCCCCCCCCCGCCACGGGAAGGGAGAGACCAAATGGGAGACATGTTGGAATTGGGCAGGAAGAGCCTGAACTGTGAGTGACAGTGACTTCAGTTGATTGCTCCCTCCCCAGAGCAGATTTGTGGCATTTGCTTGGACTGGGCCACGCCCCTGGCCGGGACCCAGTGAGATGTCTCAAATCGATTCCCTGTGCCTAGCAAGTACTAACTTGGTGAAGGCAGCTGAAGTTTGGCTGGCCAGGTGGGGAGGGGCAGGCATAAGCAGCCCCTGCTTACACCTCAGTGACAAGAGCAGGCAGGAGAGGGCGGAGTTCCCTCGCCAGGATGCTTCAGGGGAACCATGGCCAACAGGGAAGGAGGCTGGGACCTGCACTGTAACCCATGTGGAGGAAGCCAGGGCCATGACAGGAGAGAGAAGCAGGAGGTGGCCCCCAGCCCAGAACCCTGTGATCCCTGATCAAGGAGAAGGAAGAACAAGGGAGACTGAGGGCGGCAAACACACAACATCAGACATGGCTTCAATGGACATTAAGAGATATCTTTGGGACCTTGTAGACGAGCTCAAAACTGAAATATTGAATCAGGCAAAGCAGGATATGAGTAGAGTAATAAAAGAAATGCTCTCGGGAAGCATCTCTCAGGATGATACAGATGGAAGAAGGGAGGAACACAAGAAAAGGAGAGAAACATTTGATAAAGAATATAGATAAAATATAGAATACATGAAGCAGATTCAAAGAGACTACCAGGAAATGAAAAACTCCATTGAAAGCTGACAAAACTCCTTAAAAGAAACTAAAGATAGACTATCAAAACTTGAAGACAAGTTGGCACTGTGTGATCTTTGAAAAATAACAAGGAAACAGGCAGTAACAATACAAAGGCTAGAAGATGACAAGAGAATCTACAATTTAAGAATAAGAAATGTGAACGAAGAAGTAGGAATACATACAGGTGAATTATAAAGGCTATTATGGAAATAATTAAGGAAAACTTTCCAAGCATGGGAAAAGAAAATGACATTTGGTTATGTGAGGCATACAGAACTCCAGCCGCCTACAACCAAAGCAGATCTACACCCAGACATATAGTAGTCAAGATGCCAGAAATTCAATATAAAAACAATATTAAAAACTGTCAGAGAAAAGAAACAGATTACCTATAAAGGTAAGCCCATCAGGATCACGGCTGACTTCTCAACACAGACTGTCAGATCAAGAAGAGGTTGGGGAGAAGTGTTACAAGCCCTGAAAGAAAATAACCTCCAGCCCAGATTGATGTACCCTGCAAAACTGTCACTAGAAGTTGATGGAGAAACAAGATACTTGTGTGACAAAGAGGAACTGGGCAAGTTTGTGACCACCAATGCAACACTACAGAGAATACTGAAGGACATTCTAGAGAGAGAAAAAAAAATACCAGGATTTTAGGAACAGTGGCAGAAAGGCCTCAATGAGTGGGGCAGGCAGTAGAATGAAGGAGAAAACTAGACAAAGGCCGAAAAATAGCCTAGCAGAAATGAGGCAGAGAAGGATAACTGGAAACTATAATATAGATGGTCTTGATACACCATATTATAAATAGTGCACCAGGATTTAAAACCCACATTACCCACACTACTTTGCTTAGATGCATTATATTCTGTTCCAGTCATTTTTACCTGTACTAGATTTGAGGGCACAGACAGTAATCCCGAAAATAACAGGATGCAGTACGGTAATCATCCTTAGTCTCCTATTAACTTAATCTAAAGCTCTGTAAGACCTACACTGTTTTACCATGACTGATCATAATTTGGTTTGTTGGATCACTTTTATATTGATAGATTTTATTCAAAGCTGTTATGATTGATATTAAGTCTGAGAGTATAGGCAACTGCACTTAAGATGACAAGATCCACTAGAATATCCACTATGGTTTGATTATTACCTGCCTTTGAAGTTTTATACTGTCTACAATATTTTATTTTTAATAATGTTGTTATTTACTGCTATGCTCAATCATATTCAGTTATGCCTGTTGATATAGACATTCTATCAAAGATAATAAGAAACAACACAGTAATCATTGTAGATCACCTTGTACTGTGGTTATATACAACTTTTTGGTTTAATGTTTTTATAGGAATTTGTTTTGTTTTGCTAAGTTTTGTTTTTCCCTCTAATGCAGAAAGTATAGAAATACATGCAGATATTCATGCCTGTGTAGATGTCTACACACTCACTGTTTAACTCTCTACTTTGTATGCTTTAATTTTGTAACTTGAGCAACTATTTCTAAGAGGACAATGTGTAATTTTAACTAGTGATTTCTTATTATCTTTTTTTTTGAATTCTGTATTACCTCTACCTTTTACATGCTTTTGTTTCTCTTTAAATAAAATTTAAAAAAAAAAGAAAAAAAAGAAATCTCCACATGACTTCCACAGTGGTAGCACCAGTCTACACTCTCACCAAAGGTGGAGAAAGGTTCCTTCTTCCATACAGCCCTTCCAGTATTTGTTACTGGTTGTTTTCTTGATAGTAAGCATTCTTTATGTGGTAAAGACGAATCTCAGTATTGTTTTAATTTGCATTACTCAGATGACTAATGAAGTTGAACATTTTTTCATATATCTGTTTACTATTTGTATTTCTTCATCTGAGAAGTGTGTATTCATCTTAGATGCCCATTTTGGATGGGGTTTTTGAATTTAAGGGGCCTGATTTTTTGAGTTCTTTATACAGATTCCCTGTGTGGTGGATTAACTAATATTCAGTTTAAGTGGTAAGGCCCAGCTGAACTCAGTCAACATGGTGCTGCCTGTGGAAGACCCACCTGAGGATTGTTGCAAGGACAGGCAAGAGACCAATGGGGAGCATCTCATGCTGCTCATTTCCCAGGAGAAGCTTACTCTGGCTGGTTTTACTCATAGGAACTCGACTGTTCTAGTTGGAGCAGGAGCTGGGGTCCAGACTCTCAAAGTTACTTTTCTCTTTGGGGGAGCTCTGGTCTTTGCATTGAGCCTTGCTTCCTGGCTCCAGTGCAGAGCTCTCAGTCTCCGACACAGATCCTTTCCTGACTGGCTGAGATTCTCACTTCCGCCACTGGCCTTGGGGCCTTTTTGGTGCAGATCCCTGACAGGGACTTGCACAAGACATTGTGGAGGGCTCTAGGTCTCCAGCTTGCCTCGTGAGGACGTTGTCGTGGGTCTCCAGCAAACGGACAGGTGTCTCAGACTCTTCTGCAATGGACTTTTGGGGTGAATATTATAATCCTATACATCTATGTGATCTATTACAAATCTATTCCTTGCGAGCCGCTGACAACACCGTTTAAAATCGACCAACCACCAAAATGTCTTTTAAAATTTGTCATGTATTTCACTCTGTGATATGAAGTTCCCTGACTCTTGACCAATAAATATATAATATATCTACTCTTACAGTAGCAAATACAATAATTTTATTCTAAAAATCTTCTGAGTTCTGCCTATTTATCTCTCTTCCTTCCCTCTAAGCCTTTAAAAACAAATGATCACTTTACTATCTCTATGATTCCATTTTTATGTTACTCTTCTGGAAAAGAAAATAATCAGTCATTTCACATTATCCACTGAGGGTTCACTTAAATCCCCTCCATGACTTCCCATGGCTCGATATGTTAATTTTTATTGCTAAATAATATTTCTTTGTATTGATGTCACAGCACTTTTATTAATTCACCTATTGGAGATCATCTTGGTTGGTTCTAACATTTGGTACTTAGGAATAGCACGGCTATAAGCTTTTGCAGGACGGTCTGTTTTTCTATGAATGTAAGTTTTCAATTAAACTCAGTACTTAACCAAAGATGAAGAACCATTGAGTTACAGCGGGAAAGTATTTTGTAAGAACCTGCCAAATTGTCCTCTAAATTGGCTACAGCATTTCACAGTGCCCCTGTTATTTGGCATGTTTACTGGCAGTTGATGTTTTTATTCTTTTTAATTTTCACAATTATTGTAGCTATAAAGTGACTCAAAATGTGATGTTTTCATTTTTTTCAATACTGTGGATTGAATCTAGGGTCTTCTTTATGAGCTATTCCTATCACCTACATTCTCACTTAGTTTTTCTTTTGAGACAGGGTCTTACTAAGGTACTAAGTAGCCCAGACAGGGCTTGAAATTGTAATCCTCCTGCTTCAGCTTTCCAAAATGCTGGGATAATAGGTGTGTGCCACCACATCTGGCTGTTCTTCTAATTTTTATTTCTCTAATAAGATATGATCTTCAGCACTTTGATATTATTTATTTACCTAATGGTAGATAAACTTGTGCACACGTTACTCATTTGTATGCTATCTGTTTTATTTGGTAGAGATATAACCCCATTGTTAACTGAATTGTTTACTTATAGTTGTTTTAAGAAATCTTTGTACCATTTAGCTAAAAGTTCTTTGTTAAAAATGTGCTATTCAGATAATTTACTCAATCTTTGGTTTCTCCTACTAATGATTTTTGCAAGAGGTTTTCAACTTTAATGAACCCCAGTAATTTTTTTTTATCAATCACTGTTTTAATACTGTGTCTGAGAACTATTGTCAAAATCATGGCCACCTACATTTTTTTCCCTGTGTCTTTCCTGTAAGCATTGTAGAATTTAATGTTTATCATTCATTTTGAGCTAAGTCTTACAAAAAGTGTAAGAACTGTGTCTCCATTCCTTCTCTCTCCCTCTCTCCAAGTGAACATCCATTTGTATAGCATCATTTTTTTTTTTGAAAGAAATCTTTTCTCCTTGGAATTGTCCTTGTTCTTGGTCAGTGAACGGTTGTCTATGCTTTTGTGGATCTGCTTCTGGGATCTCTCTTCACTTTTATTGATCTCCATATCTTTTCTTTCACCCATCCCATGCTGTCTTAAGAACTATTTTAAAGAGAAGAGTATTCTTTTCTCAGCCAAGATTCCCATGATATTAATACTCTTGGGTTATCTCTTATATTCCCTTATTTTTAATTTGACAGATTGTTTTGTAAAGTCACAAAAAAGATAAGTATATCTCTCTGAATGTGTCACCATAATTTTTCTCAAAAAATTTAAAATAATTGTTATCAGAATTTCAAAAAAAACTATAAGAAATCACTAGTTGATAAATTACATATTGTTATCTTAGAAGTAGTTGTTCAAGTTACAAAATCAAAGCATAAAAAGTGGGCTATCAGATTTCTTACTGTTTTTTTTTTAAATTCTGTATTATTTCTACCCTTTTTTCTCTAAATTAAGAAACATTGTTACCATGGGATTTAACATTATATGGAATCCTCAAATGCAGCTTTCCACCTAAGTTACCCTCAAGTCTTTCCCTCTTGTTGTATTGTGACTCTTAGCTGGTTATGCACACTGGCATTTTTTTTTTTTGCCACTTAAGTATGTGGTTATAAGATCAATACCCACATTTCATATTTATCTAATACACTTAAGGTTGATACTAATAATTTTGCCATAAATCCTGTTTTCTATCATAGTGGTAGAGAAAGTTCAGTTGTTTCATTCCTTCACTGCTGAAGATAATGCATTGCTTTATTTTCTGACTCACAATTTACAGAAACATTGATCTGCCCGTGTTCCTAGGAAATCAGCTCCTATGGGCCATTTTCATGGTGGATTCACCAATTACTTCTCATCTTGGTTACCAGAGATGATTATTTTTCAAGAATAAGTAATGTGAAATTAAATGTATGATAAATATACTTCATACTATGAAACATGTATTTTCATACTATGAAACAAGCATCTTTTAATATTGATCTTTTCTGTTTTTGTCTACTTGACATGTAGCCAAGTGACAGTTTTAAAAATTACAAACATAAACTAAAATAATGCATTGTATTTTTAACTCATGAATTGCTTATTTATGATTGTTTTAAACTTCTATGTTTACTTAGAACTGAGAAATTCTGATCATTTGACCCGCCATCTCAATACTACATTCCTAAAATATTTTTGTCTAACACATTATCAGAAAGTTGAACCATTTTTTTAAAGTGTGTCTTTTGACAAGGCTTGAGTAAGTCTCACTTTCATCCCTTTTACATTCTCTCATCCTTCCAGAAAGGACAAAATAGTCGTTATACCTATAAGATGATGAAACAGAAAACACCTTGCTGAAGGAAAAAGAGTTCTATTTTTGAGTAATGAAAAATAATATACTAGACCAGACATTCCTAGGAAATAAGGGAAACCTGGAAAAGAAAACAAGGACAGATGTGGCACAATGTGCCTATAATCCCAGTTTAGGTAGGAGGACAAAAATTTAAGGTCAACAAAGACAAGTTTGTGAGAACTTGCCTCGGAATAAAATTATCAGTGCTGGAAATTTATCTTGGTATTAAAATACTTATGTTGTATGCTTGAGACCCTGGGTTCAATCCTCAGAACTATAGAAGACCAAAAAAAAAAAAAAGAGAGAGAGAGAGAGAAAGAAAAGAGAAAATCCATAAAAAATGCTTGCATTTCATATAACTGATTAAAAGCAAACACATCTAATGGAACATTTGATCAATAGAGTCTACATCAAATAATGATTTTACACACTTTTGGTATAGATTTTTTTTTCCCCCAACCATTGTTCTATAATTGGAAAAGGCTTAATTCTGGTTTATCAAAGAGTCTTCTGATGCTGTTTCAGCAACCTCTAGCTTCACTCAGGCCTGGAAAATCTTGGTCTTTTGCAAATAATTATTTTCTTTAGGGTTCAGAAAATGCAGAATTGAGTGTTATGGCTAAGGCTGGCAACGGAGCTGAGAAGCAAAATCTGGACACAAAATTTTTGATATATAACAAACAGTAAGGTGTAGAATTTTCTTTTGGCATTCATAAAATGATAGAAGATCACACAAGTAATATTTTAAGCATTTCAGTATCTGGCTTCCACACAGGTAATTTAAAAAAAAATATTTTATGTTCTCTTCATTACTTTCAGGGTGATAATCACCTTCTATTTCCACTACCTAGTATTTATTCTTTCATTCATTTGCTCTTTTCCAATTGTATATTTGCTTTCTGGGATGATTTTAGAGATGGTTTATTTTCTGAGAGTGCTTATATGACAGCACTGGCTGCTTTTCTGTTAGATTTGTGATGGAAAGATGCTGTCTCCTCATCATTCCTTCCTTTCCCTCAGTAAAAGCTTTGTAGCATTTAGTTTTACCTATATAATTATTTTGGCTTTAGTTTATTGTCTTTAGGTGTTTCTCCCACAACTGTTTATAAAGTGAACTGAAATGAGTGCCTTCTTCTTTAATGGAAGTTTAATATTAACATGAAGTCTCTCATCCAGTATCTCATTCTAAATAAGATGTAAATTGATCTCATTCTTTGTAATCTATGTAGAAAACCAAAATAGTCTTTTGAAGGAAAATTCTACTTAAATGGCATATATACTTATATTGTGTATTGCCTTAATTTGTTACTTTATTAATTTGTGCTTCTATGTACCAATAACATTTCTGAAATATAATACACACTTCTATGGAAGAAATAGGAACGGCTTGTCCACTATTTCACATGTAGAAAGATGTTATTATGTGCGCAGTGTACTAAAAGGAAAACTAAATATTCATTGGTTCCATATGAATTCAGTATTCTCACAAAAGATTGGTTCCATATGAATTCAGTATTCTCACAAAAGATTGGAGATAATCTATTTCTGCCTACTTTATATTCATGCTTTAAACCTGAATACCTGTTTCTTGCCAACTTATGCATTTTAGAAATAAAATGGTTTTGTCAAGATACCAATGTAAGAATCAAGCTCAAATTGTTACAATATTTTAAAATTAATATTTTAAAAAACAATACTCCTACTCTAGTAGGAAAGATATGCAACTGTATTATGTAATCCTCTAAATAGAATAGCTTACTAGTAAAACTGTGTTCAGGGAACAAATAGATAAAAATATGATTAAGAGCACAAATAAAATACTGCCTTTATACACATAGCAGAAACAAGGGTTAATTGTAGCTTTGAGGATATGTGTATACTAAAAATTTTATTATTGTCTTCATATGGCTTATGATAATTAAACCCTATGGCAGGAAGTACGGTGAGAGGGAATTACGTACATCATTGCCACACGGTGCTTACAGAAACTAATCGAAATATATTTAAATTAGTTTCTTCTGTAGTAGTTGCTATATGCTTGGGACTGAGAGAATTAACATGTGTATTGCACACACTGATATCACAGACTTAATTTGATTCAGTAAAAATGTCATACTTTGTATGTTCTCAGAGAAAGGAACCAGTTGGGTGTATATATGTATGGAGAGGAAGGAGAGGGAAAAATTGATTTGTTATGTTAGGAAATCAGTTCCTATAATGAAGGAGCATAAAATCTGGAGTTGAACTGGTGAGTTCATCAGGCTGGATAACTAAGGAAGTTAATGTTGCAGACCAAGTCCTAAGGCTGCCTACTGCCCAGAATCCCTTATCGCCCAGGGAAAGTTGGTTTCTATTCAGGTCCCCAGCTGACCCTCACTATAAAGGACAATTTGTTTATCGTAAATTCCCACTGATGCAAATGTAAATCTCATTCAAAAGCACCCTCATAGAAATATCTAGAATAATGTTTATTACGTATCCAAACACAATAGTCCAGCCACACTGACATTCCAAGTTGACACATTCAATTAACTCTCATAATCACGACCTTGTCTCGTTTTGATTTCGCCAATACAAAACAGGTAAATCAAGTGTCCACCTGATATAGGTCACCACTGAGCCACTCTTCAAGCCTTTTCTGATACCCCTCTCTATAATTCATCCTAAAATTCAATATATAGAATGGCTTATTATCTTGGTTAAGAAGTTGGGTAACAACCTAAGAATCATTCACATTTTTGCCCCACAAAATACCTTACCCGTATGTTTGAAGACTAAAATGAGTACTCCTTGTTACTGAGTGTACCAACCCCATATATATGCTTAAGAAATACTCCTGTGTGACTCTCAGGGAAATAGCTTCCAAAAGGATCTGCAATTCTTGCAGATACCCAAGACATTATGCAATAGACTTGGAACAAAAACCACATGTCCTCCAGTCTGCATATGCCCTTATTCTAACTGGAGATCGCTGGTGATGTTTCAGGTCTTTATTTAGAATATTAGATCCTAATTTCTAGTAGTTGTTGAAGTTTCTGAATATATTCCTGTATAAACAGTCACAATGATAATATGGTGTATGGATTGTGCTGGGAAAATGTGTATGTATTATATATTATAATATATAAAATAATGAAGAATTCATCAATATAAGTCAGGCTACCAATCAATCATTGGTTATAGCATCTATGAATTAATCTGGTTGTTAGAAATGGGTGAGCCATAGTTTCCCATTGTAATGAATGAAATTTGCCTTGCACTGCACTTACTATCTTCTTTCCTCAATGTTAAAACTGAACAGTAGATAACCTAGTTAGTTGTGTACATCTTGCCACTACAGCATCGTTACCAACCACTGAAAAAAATGCCTGTGGGTAAAGGCATCTTGATAGCCAGTTTAGCATTACTGAGCATTACGGTATTTTCAAATTTATGTCTAACTTCTGGTGGTTAAGTGCAATTACTGGGATTATTATATTCTGGAATCCAGTCATCCTTCTTGATAATGCAAAGTCCACTCTTTTCCCATTTTAAACTGTACTGTACAATATCATCCCTTGGAAATTCTAAATATTATCACTTCACCACTATAATTTTCACAGCTCTAGGAGGATTTAGTTCTCTTTGTTCTGCAGGGGACATGACTTTCAGGTGGTGAGTTCTCAAGTCATGTCTAACTACAATTAACCCATTTTCCTAACATCTTAAAACTTTTTACTATATAATTTGCCAAAGCACATTCCAACTTCCATATTGAATTCTGTTCTCAAATTTTAATATTTTGAAAAATGTTTACAAATAGGTACCAGTTTGTCCAAAATATAAATGAAGAGAAATTCATAAATAATAATGAAATATGCTGAAAGTTAAGATTTTATATGGTTCATGGAGAAAAAAATTCATAAAATCATTGATTCCATCTATTATGATTCATGTCTAGATGTCCCCCCAAAGCCTCATGCAGTCACAGGTGGGGCTTTTACAGAGGTGGTTGGGTCTAGAGTGTGTGAGGCTGGGACTGATTCATGGTTCCAATAAACCATGAATTTATGGAACCATGAATCCATAGTGTTTTACTTTATTGAAAGTTTTAATTCTATTTAAAATAGTCTTTAAAATTTATTGTAGTCTTATTTTATTCATAGTAATTTTTCGTTTTGTCATAAAATATCTCTGCAATCCCATTTATCTTTTTGCCTTCTACCACAAGTAGGTCTATATGGCACATGTATTTTAGACTGGACTGATAGCACTCTTCTCATCATTTTAGCATTATTCATAAAGTTACTGCCATTGAATCACAGAAAATACTTGTGTATAAATCTTGCAATATTTGACTAAACATTGTATACTTACCCTTAAAGTTTTACTTTGTTAATATATGGTTTCAGAAAAGTACCGTATCATCAGATACTTAATCCAGCTACTAATGAGGAAAGGCTAAAGTCGTAATGTCATTTGATATTTTGTATTCATGATTCATAAATGAATTTTATTATCTTTTATGTTTTACATTTAAAAGTTTTTCTGTAGGCATTCAGTGAGTCAGTGAATCTCTTGACTGAACACATGAAAGTACTATTTCCCAGACTTAGAATTTGGAATTGACTATGAAGGCAGATATGAAAGAAAAGGGTAGCAGCCTTGAGAAATACACTCCTTCTCTGTAATATTCCAACAAAGGAAGATATTTTAAAAAATTTGAGTGTAAGAAGTGTTAAAATAGAATGACAATATAGTTCATAAATTCAGTAAATGGAACAAAAGCTGCTTTGAGAGAATAGCTTCTTCAAGAAAGAGGTAACTGTGAAGGGTCTTAAACGAGCAGAACTATTCAAAATGAAAAAAATAGCAATAGATGTTACAATTGGCAGTAAACATCTTGGCTACTTTCATGTTCCATTTTTTTCTCTCCATTTTTTTTTTCTTTTGTAACTGTAAAGACACTAAGAGTTAGTCTTGTTATCAGAGTATTACTGCAACAAGGGAATTCATAGATATCTTCCAGATTAATGACTCCCATAGGGCCATCCTTCTCGATTTGTTCCACCTACAGATAGTTAAATTCACTTCCAGGGATAAGCAATTTAATAGAATAACTTCAATAAACACATCACCGGAATATCTTAATGTGTAGAGCTAATCTTAGATTCATGCTTTAAAGAGAAAGAAGGCATCTTGGAGGATGAATTAGTCACATAAATACCAAATTCAGGGAATTTAGTCCTTCGAACTAAGACTCAGAATAAAGATCTCACTTGGCTTTTCAAAGCTTATATGCCATAGTATTTTCAATTTTATTATTCTCTCTAGAGCACAGGGTAAATATAGTTAGGAACTGATTTGGATTCTGTTGCCAGGTATCTTACTAAAATCTAAATGAGGGTATATGTGTAATTGAAAATTAATTTCTTTTGTGATATTTTGAGGATGTTGGGTTAAAAATCTTGTTTCTCAGGTTAATTTTGGTCTTCATACCTAAATAGGACCAATGTACTGCTTTCAAAGTCAGAATGAATATGCATATTTATACATATATTTATGTCATTACTCACTGTCATTTTTATAATAAAATGATAATGGCTAGGTACATATTTATAGTTCTGCTTTCATAATGGTGTGCTTCAGTTAAAGCATAATGTGCTGTAAACTTTGTCTTTAATTTTGTTGGTGAAAAAATTTTTAGTAGTTTTAGGCATGGTGTGAGGAAGAACATTTGTTACTTTAGAGGTTAGATGTCTATTAGCACATTATTTGATTATTTCCATGTTTCCTGAGATCCTTTCTGGATTTTCCAATGATTTTCCAGTTACCAGCCCTGGAAGCCAGTGTTGATGGAGAGAATCACGGGTGCAGTTGGAAGTAGGGAGAGAGTAGGGGTCCCTTTCACAACAGAGTGAGCCTCTGTATGTTCCAGGTGAAAAGCCTTGGCTAGCCCCATAAGTGCTCTCCTGTGGGGACAGAGAAGCTATTGAACTCTGCACTCTTTCTACAAGGTTATTTTTGCAGCAACTTTGAAGAGGGTATTTATTTTTAATTATTTGATGCAATGTAATGGACACGATCCTACATGCCACTCACTAATGTAGGTGTTTCCATCCATACACAACCCGTGTACATTTCTAAATTCCACTTATATTGCAATATGGCTAACTGTCCATAACTTCATCTCATTAAGTCATTCATTCATTCATTCATCCAGTGAACATGCACTGAGCCTTATCCACATGCTCAGTGCTAAGATTACGGAGAGGAGAAACTTGCATTTGCTCTGCTCGCACTGTAGTAAGGAAGATAAGCATAGAATCAAATTATCTTAGAAATGAGGTATCAGATTTTTTAGTGTTTTACTGCAAATGGTACTCAACCTATAAATGTGGGAAAAAATAAGAGAGATAATGATTCTAAAGCTCTCACCAGTTACTATTTTAAAATTTTAATGCTTGCTATCTGTTTGCCACTGTGTGTGTGTGTGTACAATTTGTGCTATTCCAGATTTATTCACATGTGTATGGGGTTGTTTCATTTTGTCTTTTAGAGACAGGATTTCATTATACATTTCAGTTTGGCCTTGAACTCCTTTTGTAGCCAAGATTGGCCTTCAATTTGTAACAATCCTCCTGCCTCAACCACCTAAGTGCTGGGATTACAGACATGAGTTTCATTATTGAGTTTTATCTTATTTTCACTATAGTCAGAGAATATAGACTACAGGTTTTACATCTTTGGGAATTAATTTAGGGATTTTATCTACATAAAATTGGTTGATCTTGATAAGTGTTATGTTTTTATGAAATAGTGTATCTTTGTTCTTCAATTTTTCCCCTCAGAAGTTTTCTTGCTTATAGTCTGGTATTGTCCTCTAAAATGTCACCATAACATGGCACTATCACCTATGAGTTCTGTGTTTCAAATACAATGTAAAATTCTCAGTCTTGATCCTACATGACCTCACCATGGCATTTGATAAAGTAGGTCACAATGTGAGTCACCATTTTTAGTTGGTTTCTACAACTCTGTGCTCTACATAGTTCAAATGCAATTCCATTTTATTTTCCTGCATGGGTTCACGTCTCCAGCTCTAGAAGTTGGAGCTCAGTCCTTGGACTTGTTTTCTAACCATACCTCCTTCTTTGTGGTCTCAGATGATCTCGCTGGCTAACACTACTATATTCTCATGATCCAGGCACCCAACCTCCAGTCTTGGATTTCTTTGTCCAGATCTGTTTCACATCTTCCTGTAAATATCTAGGAACTTCAGAATTGATATTTTTGCAATGAATCTCATAATAGTCTCAAGGCCTACCATCTCCATTTTCCTCTTTAACTGAACAAGCATTAACTGTGCTATTCCTGTGCCTAGATTCAAATCCATGGAGTTATTCCTTATCTCTTGCTTCTAGCACCCTGCATACAACCATATTCTAGCCACTTCCCTGTGGTGACCCAAGTCATACTCATCTTTCTCTCTCCTGTCAGTGACCTTTTCCTTGTTCCTTTGCTTTTCATTTTAACCATCTTTAAGTCATACTTCAGCTTTCAGTCAGATTGGTCCTATCAGTTTTCTAATCAAAAGGACCAATTGCTTTCCATGTCACTGGAGTAAAATTCAGAATGTCCAGTTCCTAAAGTCACCAACTCAGCTTTAGACGATACCCTCCTTTGTTACTCTCTGATCTTCTCACTTTCTTGTATTTAACCTGTTCCCCGAAAAGTCAGCTTCTTGCTGTCATTAAAACTAACCAGGCATACACTCTCCGCAGAGATCTCTCTGTGTTTTCTCCCTCTGGAGTAAGATTGAGTCCAATTTCATTCACCTCTTTTCTCAAAATCTTAATGAGGCTTTACCTGTTTTGAAAATTGAAGGCCCCACCCAGACACTTCTTACACTCTTTTTGTTTTATTCTCTTCAGTATTGACTGCTGTGCTATATATAATGTTTTACTAATCTTATTTAATTGTTGTATGCTTTACTGTGATTAAAGCATTCTACATGGACCAGGAATTATATGATGATGGTTTATGTTAGGATTGAACTTAGAGCTAGCATACAGTAAGTACTGAAAAAAATATTTGTAAAAACCCTGAATGAAAGGATGCTATATGCTGTCAACGGCTGCACTTTGGATACCTCTCTGCTCCTCAGATGAGTAGACTGAGGTACGGATTAGCACACAGTGTTTAGAGAGTGCTATGGTGCTCAAGAGCGTTGAAAAATAAAAAAAAAATAGCTGGCATAAGCAGGCAGAGAAGATGACCACAGAGCTTCTCCACAAAGCCTCAGCCTCCGTGGTGGGAAGCTCTTCTGCACAATGGCCATGCCCGGCTTCCACCAGTCACTGGGTACAGACTTCCCTGAGGGAAGTAGCTAAGCATCACGGCCATCTCAGGGTAATTTCCAGAGTAGGATAAAAACTGGCAGTCGGTGCATTCCCAGGAGCCAGAAGAAAGCCTTATTACCACAGGGGAGTTTTTCCATGTCCACAAACCTCCCAAGCTTCCCCTGGCCTCAGGAGTATGTCCAATGTCTAGAAAGCTTTTTCTCCAAATAACTGCACAATTAACCTGAAGAATTCCAAATCCTTTTCAGATGTGTCTTCTTGAAGTGCCTTATACTTTCTCTATTTTACACTGAACTGTGTCTCTTATGTACACTCGTAAGCCCATGTCTTTTAATACATCAAATTAGTTACTCACTTACATGTTTGCTCTTAATAGTTTATCTTCTCAGATTAGAAAATAAGCTCCAGAAGGCCAAGAATTTTTGCATATTCAGTGAATGTCATGAGCACCTTTAATACTATGTATAATTATTAAAATGTTTGTAAGGGTTGTCAACAGGTTGGCTTTATGAGATGCTTAGCAATCAGAAATCTGGAGAGAGATGATAGCGCTGCTACCTTCACTACTGCACAGGGAAGAGTAAAGTAGAGCCCGTTTGCCTGGAAGCCTGCACTGTAGTTCACTGACAAAATATTCCCTGACCCTCTTAAATAATGAGGATAAAAACAGTCTTCAGGCACTAATCTGCTGAAAGACCCGGAGTTAAAAAAGGTTTTAATTTTTTCCCACTTCATTTTGCTTGTATTTCCATGTTGGCTTAGGGGCAAGGTAGGTTTGGGAGCTAAAGAAGTCTTTCTTATTAATCTGTATTTCCCTTCAGCTTTTGCCCCCATTTATGCAAGGAAAGTGCAGTGGAGCAGGAGACCACCAGAGGACACTGTGGGATCTCTTTTGGTGTAATGCTTTCCATTATAAGACTGCAACAGAAGCAGTTTGGGGACAAAAAGATTGAAAAAATTCAAGCATAAGGGAATATTTTGCTGATGTAGTTAATGGCTTTGCTTGCATTGGAAAGTCTCTAGCATAAGAAAGCAATTCAAATGATATTTGAACTATTAACAGAACTATCCCAGAAAAAAGATACATAAATGCCCTTTAAATATTACAAAAAGATATTCAGTCTATGTCATAATTTTAAATGCCAAGTAAAACTATGCAAAGATTCAGCTTTTCAACTACCATATTTGCAAAAATCTAGACACCTCTGTCCTCTAGTGGTCTCAAAGTTTGCTGTCAGGAGCTCAATTTGGTTTGATTTTTCATGAAGAAAATCTGGCTCTATATTTAAGAATTACAAATACATTTACCTTTTGACCTACTTACACATATAGGAATTTGTCCTACAGATGTACCTCTAAGATACTAATTTTCCATGCAAAATTATTATAACATACTTAATAACAAAGTATTTTTGAAAATCAATTTTAAGTCTTCTATTTAAATGTGTATCAGAAAAATAGACATAAAGCCAAAGATTATGAGAATATTCTTTATTTACTTATATAGAAGACATTCTGATTTATGTTAGGCAAAGAAAAGATAGGCCTGTATTGTGTTAAGCATTCACTTTTTTTAAAAGCCAGTGAATAAAAGTGTGTGTGTGTGTGTGTGTGTATATATATATATATATATATATATATATATATATATTTGTATTTGCAGAAAAATATTTTCAGGGACACAAAGATGTGAATAAGTGCTTTGCTGAGGGAAGGTAAGGGTTTAAGGAAGAGAATATGGCTTTATTCTATATACTACTCATGTTTAGGTGCATTATCATGGGAAATCATTACCTATTTACAGAACAAATAATTTTAATGTGCATGGAGGAATCTTTGGGTTAGTCATTAAGAAAATGTTGGGAGTGCACCTTTTTTCTTTAATCACACAAATGCATTTGATAAGGGTAGTGCCATTATTAGTAAAGCATTAATTTTCTACATCAAATCAATTATGTTTAGTGCTTTTGGCAACTTTGAAATGAATGAGGTAAATTTTTAGCCACACTGTTCCAGACCAAAGCCTCAAAGTGGGTTTCACTTTCTTTTTGGAGACATTCCACAGATTTCTTGTGGCTTTACAGGATAATTACACCATGTACCCTTATCACACGCTGGTCTTCTTCTTAATAGGCAAAGATATTACCAAACCTTTTCGTAAGTTGCTGTAGGCTTATCCCAGAAATACACACTCATTACTTTATTTCTCTTATTCTAGAAATGCACACTCATGTACTGACTTTATGTTTACTCAAGTTAGTAAGCTTCCTGAGGAGATCCATTTGTCTGACATATCTTTCCCCTTCTTCAAGGCATTCATGCTCAAATAGGATCACAGGCATGATCTGATTATTTTGTGGGGGTTGTGGTACCATGGAAAACAAGTAGGGAAAATATATTTTCTTGAGAAAGAGCTGCAGAGGACCTTAAGACTTTTTCATGGTTTGTAATATAGGAGTTTTCTAGATAAACCAGATTTAAGACAGAGGAAGTAGCATCATTCTTAAGAAGGGGCATTTGGGGGAAAGTATAGAGGTCTGAAAATATACAACATGTTGGAAGAAGTGACGGTGAGTCCAGCATTCTAGAATGTTCATGTTTGTTGATTTATTTTTGCATTTTAAGAGGCACTGCTGTTTCTAACATTAAGCACTTTGTAGCACTGTGCAATCCTTGCATCGTGTGGGAGTTAGTCTATCAATAGCGCTCCGAGGTACATATTCTCTATACTATGCAGATGATTTTGAGAACTGTAAACTTTACAGTTACACACTTAGGTAAGGTTGCAACTCAAGCATTAATCTGATTCTAAAATCCTGTTCATTTAGTTATAAGTAAAAGATTTTCTGAAATTTTATTTCCTCTTATATCACTTTTTACCTTCCTCCACTTACTTCCTCTCTAGCCTTGGAAACTAGCAACAGGCTCCCATATACTTAGGACTACAGTGCGTTTGCTCCCATAGGTAAACTATGCAGGCAAGAGAGGGAGAGAAGAACCCAGGAGTGCTTCCTTTAGGCTTTCTCTTATGCTACCTGAAACCCCTAAGAGAGGACTCTTCCTGTCCAGGAGGCCCTGTCTGCATTCCTTATCTCTCCTAGTTAGCAGTAGCTGCTCCCTGACCGCCTCCCTGAAGGCTTGGAGAGGGAACATCTCCATCATACTTTCTGTTGTGATTTCTCTGCCTACCCCTCATAGTTTTAAAAATAGGTTCTTTATTAAACTCTCCTCAAATTATCCTAATTTGAAAATGCCATCTGTTTTTATGTGGCACCAGATCAACATTCCTGAAGTTATTGCTGTTATCTAAGTGAGAGCAGTTGAAATTCTGCTTTTGCTGTAGCAGAGGAGATGAAGGGGTGAAAAGAACTCCAGAATATCAGAAAAATCTCAATCAAAAAAGAGCAATATTCACTTTCAAAGCCAGAGAGTTTCATAAACCCTTCATATTGCATTGGAAATACATTAAGTAACTACTAAGAAGGTGGAAGAAAATAAGTGACATCAGAAGTTAGAGCTTGGGGGACTGGAAGAGGTTCAACTGCATTTGTTGAAACATGGTAGTTATTCACAGAGGATATTAACAGAATCATTTGGAAATCCAAATGTGCAGTTAGCATCAAGTCCATACAATCAGAAGAAAAAGGGTCTCCTCATAGGCAGATCAAGCTATGGGGAATTTGGAAGATTCAGGTAAGCAATGACCATCAAGAATATCAGATAATGACAAGATCCATGAGAGTCAGTCAAACTCCAAATCCTGGAAAGGGAGACAAAAGCAAAGACCAAAAAACAACAAAAAACCCAAAAAAAAACTACTGGACAGTGGAGTACATTGCTGCATCTCTTCCATGATTACCTAGCGTCCCTTAAGCCATCAGTTGTGTAGCAAAGTGGAGGGTGGTCTCATTTCAGGAAGGTCAAAAGGTTTTAATTGTGCAGAGTTCTAGATGCTGCCTGGCACCTCTGCTTCACGTAGGCAGCCCGGCCCTAAAACTCCTACCAAGCCTTTGCCCGTACCATGTGGCAAAACCTTCTGTTAGCATCTCAAGCTTCCCATCAGCAACACTTGGGAGTGCTTGACAAAAAACAGCAGTGTTGTTCCTCACTGTTCACACTGAGGAATGTAAAATGGGACAGGCATAAAACTAATGAAATTGCATTACTAAATTTTGTTTCCTACCGAGATCCATTTTCATGGTAAAAATGAAGTAATATTTTCAACATCAGCTTCTATCTGGAATTAAAAAAAAAAAGTTTTTGGTTTACGGATTTCAAGAATAATAAGTAGAAAGTGACTTCCTAAATTAACATCAGTTACTTCAATCAAAGGGGTAGGAATCATTGAATTGAAGTAATATACCACCATTTAGAAGGATGATTTTATAGGAGATAAGATATAGATGTCCCATTGACTCAGGCAGGTTTTATATTAATCTTCAAGGTGTAAATTGTAGCGGTGAAGAGTTTACACCGCTTCCCTTTGTGTGGAGCATTCTGATTAAGTGAGTATCTTGTGTGACAGGAAAGATAATGAATAGCTTATTATGCCTAAAGTGACATGAAAGTTAAATGACTGACTCTCTATTTTATTGTACATAGGAATAAAAGGCAAGTGGTTCCTGGCCCGATACTGCAGTGAAGCCCGTGAGCTTGGCAGCATGATGGCACCAGCGCTGAGGGAAGCCTTGGGCCTTGGCCCCAGGTGAGTGCGGTGTCACCAAGGGCTGGCTCTGTGTTACTCAGAGCCTGCTTCTCTCCAGCTCTATGGCGGGGTTCCCAGTGCAACTCCATCAGCCCTCCTGCTTTTACACAGCACTGGAACGCTTCGTCTCCTTTAAAAAAATTATTCTTTCAAAATTCCTTTATTCCTTCGGATCTTGCACACCAGTATGTGTTTTCCCCCTTCTCACTTAAAGTGGCAAAGTGCAGTGATGAACAGTTTTCCCTGTGAACTGAGCATCTAGGTGTCTGAGCTGTGAGTGAACAGGGGAGCATCATGCAGCCCCCCTTCCCGGGGAGGAAGCAGGGGACCGTTCCTGGGAGTGACTCGGGGCTGGGGGGCAGGCCAGTATTGAGCACCTCGCTGTTGCTATCAAAGCCCACTTCTGGGGGCTGAGTCACCTGAGGCCCAAGTGCTGTCCCTCTTAGTGTCAGAGCATTAGAATGGTCAAGTAGAACAAGAACTCAAAAGATGCCTTCACTTCTGGTTTTAAAAGTGTAGCACTGTGACACAGATTCAGTTTTGATTATCCCGGAGTCTGCTCTTTCATGGATCTTGGCTGCACTGTATGTGCATGTAGAGACCTTATAGGAAACTTCTGCAGAATAAATTGCAAAAGGCAATGAAAGACAGATGTTAAACAACAACAAAAAAAAATTATACTGGTCTTAAAAACATACTATGTCTTATGTATAACTCACATAGAATTTCCACCTTCTGTGGATACAAAGATGAAGAACCAACTAAGACCACCAGGAATGTGCTGTAAAAAGATACAAGCCTCTAATCCACTACTGTGCAAGGCTGAGGGAGGAGGATTGTAAGTTCCAGTACAGTCCGGATTACTTAGACATACACTGTCTCAAAATTACAAAAAAGTCTGAGTATGTAGGTCAGTAGGAAGACCTGAGTATAATCTCCTGCCCCCAAAAGACTGCACAACAACCACTGATCTGTTTATCAGATACCTTAATGAGCTTTTGTTTTGCCAGGAATTTAATATCTAGTGACTTAATGTAAGAAAAATTAGGAATGTCTGAAAAGTTTTAAATAAAAGGATATTGCTTATCATCTGTTTGTAGCAGTGAAAATTCTGTATAGGGCAAATATGTAATTTTATAGAACTCACAAGATTTTTAAAATAATCTATAGGACAATTAAAACTCATGCTTTAGAAAAATACTTGATAAGAAGGAAGGAGCCAGTTGGTTTATTTATTTATTTATTTATTTTTGTTTTGTTTGTTTGTTTTTTTGAGACGGGGTTTCACTATGCAGTTTCAAACTGTCCTTGAGCTCACTTTGTAGCCTAGGCTAGTCTTGAACTCACAAAAATTCTCCTGCCTCAGCCTCCTGAGTGCTGCGATTACATTCATGCACCAACATGCCTGGCTGGAGCAGGTTTATTTTGAAGTTTTAAAGAAGAGGAAAATAGTGTAACTACAGGGCATTATTAAGATTTCCATGTGTATGGAAAAATGCAAAAGAGCCAATGTGATAAGGTAATTATATTTTTAACTTTCTAATTATTTTTTTAATTTTTAACTTTGTTTTCCGAGTGGATATTTTCAACAAACAGGGGAAAACCTCTTAATTTTGAAAGTTAAGTCTTCAATTTATCCACTAGGCAAAAGCAGGGCTATGGAAGAATAATGAGTTCATAAAGAGCTGCTATATATTCTAGAACCATTAAAAATCAGATAAAATTGCAGTAAAATATTCTATTTGTGTAAGAAATAATACACGTATATATCTTTTTTTTTAGCAAAGAAAATACCCTCTTGTTTAAGTTAATGACAATTGTAAAGATAAAGGTAGTAAGTGTGTAAAGTCCATAAAGAAAGTGTGAAAATTGAATAATGCTTTTTAGGGTAACTGTAAAGGAATTTGCTTTGATAATACTTACAACAGTTGGTTAAACTTAATTGTGTCACCTGGATTGGCTTGGGATCCGCCTAGGGGATCACTAAAGCACACTTCGTGTGTGTCAGGGTGAGTCATGGACTCATGACCTTGGGTGCTGTATCTGGCCCCTCACTCTTCCTCTCTGGTCTCTTCCCCGCCTTTGACATGAGCATATTTTTCCACTGTGACCTTCAGCCATGATGTTTCTGCATGGGAGCAAGCTAAGCATAAACTGAGTCACCTGGAACCATGATCCAAATTAAACTTCTCCTCTAGATAATGGGTGTTGAGTGTTGGGTCTCAATTATGGGAAAATTGACTAATATAATACTTCTTAAATTCAAACTTCCTAGAAAACAAAATTCACCCTCTTCTAGACTCATTCTCCTTCAGATTCATCTTCTCTCTCCACTTTCCCCTCTAACAACATGAAAAGAACAAAATTCTGGTTTACAGGGAGGTATGTAACCAAGGTGCCACCTAGAATGGCTGAGTAGACCACAGGAATCCTCAGCGTATACAAGGTCAAATTTATGGATCTAATCACATTAAATGCCTCCCTTTCTTCATGTCATTGCTGAATTTACACTTGATAATGCATTGATCCTTTTTCCATATTTCTCCTCAAATAAGAACATGACAATATGAAAGTTAACTAAGTATAAGGAAAAACTAGAAAGATAGCAAGAAGAAGTGAATAAAATTCTAGTTTATAAATGGCAGCAAACCAAAATATGCAGAGTGTAGGTCGGTTACTCAGTGACCTCACTCAAATATCTGCTCTGCCATATACAAAATTTGTAGTTCAAAAGATATTGGTCTCTTCATGCTTCTGAAGCATAAATTCCTCATTTATCCTAAATTTCCTACTCTGTAAATCAGCTAATCTGGTATTTGTAAAAGCATTTTATAAGTGCTTAAACACTTGGCACATCGTGGCTAGATTTGTAGCACCAACCAAAAGAACAGATGCAGCTAAACCCAAGCATCAAGTTTAAAGAACATAAGCAAACTTGAAAAATAAAGTGGCCTTCAGAATACAAAAGCATGTGTGTGTGTGTGTGTGTGTGTGTGTGTGTGTGTGCATGTGCATGAGCATGTATGTTTTCATGTATGTTTCAGAAAAGGAGAAAGAGTTCACTTCTACTGAATCAGATGCTGAACTTTGCCTTCTATTTTCCTCCACCTGATACAAGGTCAGTTATTGCAAGGAAAGACTCAAATGAAGCATTCAAATTGTGTTGTCATTTCAGTGGCCACTCCAAAGTGTGGTCCAGGTTCATTTTTCTCACTCTTTAGCGCCACCTGTCTTTGTTTTTGTTACTGCAGTGATGAAATACCTGTTCTAGGAAGAGAATCTAGAAACAGGTATTTGCAGATAAATCTCTTCTCTCCTTTTACTTTTAATTCATGTGGCCTGCCCAATCAGATCAGTGTGGTTCAATAGTCTGTGATGGTCTTTCTGCCTCAGATAAAAAATAGAATCCCACTCTGAATAAAAATCTGCCCTAACATAGCACAGCAACGTAAAGCAACTTCTTCCATAAAGTCTACTCAAAAAATAAATGTGATGGGAAAATTAAAGCCACAGAATATTAAGATAACATTGATTCATTGATCTGGAAATTAATTCCAGCCATATCATATCACATATACTGCATGACCTGAGAGTTGAGCTGCAGCTAAAATTATGCAGCGATGAACGCTTTTATTGCTAAAAACTAAAGCAGTGTTAAATTTCAGCACTTGAGATTATATTTGCTGAAGTACTATAATTTAGAGAATATTTTGCAAAGTGTAATAAAATTGGAAATTGTCAGAAGATGTGAAATTTTACACATGAATCAGTGTTCATGAGTCATTTAAGCATTCAGATCTAAAACAAATCAAAATAGGTCTAATGTTAGTCACATTCAGCACTTGGATTTTAAAATAATAGATTTTATATAGTAAAATTAAGGTGAATTAGACAAGTAGTAATCAAAATATTCCTGTCTTTACTCACGTGTCTCAAACAAATGCAGATGACACAAAAGTAAGCTGGATTCTCAAGAGACTGACTGACAGTAATGCCTCTCAAAAACTAAAGAAAGAGGTGATAAAACAAAGCAAACTAAGTATCCACTGTGAACATTGCACTGCCCTAGATTTTTAGAGCCTGTAGCTATGCATAAAATACTTCCGTCTACAGGTAGTGTATCATCCGCCATAGCAGTCACACTATGTGTACCAAGTGGTACACTGTTGTGTGCACATGTACATATTACACTAAATGCAATATTAGTTTTAGGTCATAAAGGATAAAGAGAAGTTGGGCATGATGGTACACGTCTGTAATCTCAGCATTGGGAGGCTGAGGCTGGAGGATCACGGAATTTGAGGACAGCCTGGGCTGCATAGTGAGTCCAAGTCCCGCCTGAAGTGTACAATGAGACCTTGTGTAGTAGCAGACAGGAAGTGTCTGTTTTTTTTTTTTTTTTATAAAACAGACCACACGTGAGTTAAACAGTTGAAAATGCTTCTGAAGGAAGTCAAAGCTGATGTAAATCAAACACCACACATGTGTCTGCAGGGAATTGGCTTTAGATGGAGGGGACAGTGTAGGTGCAAAAGATGAGAGTCAATTTGGAGTCACAGGAAAAGGCGGTTAACAGGGTTTTTTTTTTTTCTTCAATAAAGGGAAGTAATGAAAACTAATGCTGGAAAGAAAGGACAGGGGTTAACTTTTTTGAGTGTTAGATTTCAGCCCAAGGAATTGGAAATAAAATTTATTTTATCCTTTTCCTCCAGTGATTCATTACTTTTCATTAGTTTGAACCTCAATAAAATCACACAGCAGAATGCTGGTATACATTTTTCTAACTTAATATGTAAATACTTGATATCAGTTATACTGGTTGAGTATACAGTAGATTCTACCAATCCGTGAAGGTCAAAGAAGAGCTTTCTTACCACAGAATTAATAAGATTAACTTCCTATGGCATATAAAGTGTAAAATTTGGTAAATACTTTTTCTATCTTTAAATATTGTTAATGCCCTACATTTGATAATCTTAAACTTATAAATCAAGGCTTTGTGACAATGAAAATTAACCTTGGTCCTGTATAGGAAACCTTTTATTATTTATAACAAACAAAATTCAAATGTATGGTAGCAATACTTAAAAGGTATAGATAAAAGTGTAAATTTTATATAACATAAAATATTCAGTAACGTTTTTTATCTTAATAAAGACCATAGCTTTATTTTCTCAAAGCACTTGAGTATCTTTAATAAAATCTCTTGAAATTTTCATATTTATGCTAGTGAAAAAAATATGGCTTCAGGTTGCAACTATCACTTTTTTCAAGAATGAGTCAGATACATTTGAGGCTAATGATTGCTATTTCTGCCATTGCTCAACTCTGATTAGTGGTACCATGTTCTTTAGGTTTATCAAAGTTTTTAAACCCTAGTGCTTGTATTTCCCACTGTTCTCTTCCTTTCTTCCACTTTCATTCAACACCTGTTGGAATGTTAAAGTTCTGTAGACCCCGATTTCTTTCACAGTATGTTTTGGTTTGTTATGTTTGTTTGTGTTTTGAGCAAGGTTCTCACTATAAGGCCTTATCCTTTCTTTGCCTTAGTAATTCTTCTGTGATATAAGCATTATAATAAAGCTGTCCTCAAAATATTAATATTTCTATTGTTCATATTGAGCATTTTTAACTCACAATGATAAGTTGGATGCGAGTTGATATGTTGGCAAAATGTTAGGTAATTTTAGGGCCTGGGGATTTAGCTCAGCGTCATAAGCACCTGCCTTGCAAGCAGGCAGTTGTGAGTTCGATCACCGGTACCAGGAAAAAAAAAAAATTAGGTAATTTTGAAATAGAATTTAGAGACCTGAGGCCTCTAAGAATATGTAGGTTGGTTTACAGATTGGAGGGCCATTGAAAATTACAACAGAACAATGACAAGATCAAGAAAAAGATGCTGGTACAATTAAAAAAAATTGAGATAGCAAAATTAGAAGGTGCGAGGGTAAAAGCAGTTGTGAGGAAAAGAAATATCAGAAAGAGAAGCAGAATGGTTAAGGCAGAAATAACATGCTTAAAAAACTGTTTGAAAGTGAAGTCAGTGTTTTTGTCTGCTGGGCAAAATTAATAAGGAAAATAACTGAAAAAAAAGAACTGACAAAAGACTGTGACAATATTTCTACTTAATGACAGAACATGACAAGAATGCTGTAAAACTTACTAATGTAGCATGAACAATAATGTCGTTATCCAAAAAGATAAAATATTCTCCAAGTATTCTTTTTATAATATAGAAATCTCCCCCAAATTATATATGATGTAGGTATAGGGCCTCAAATGCCAGCATTTCAGCAGTGAAGCTCTTTTCCCTTAGATCTCATGTCTGCTGGAGACGCCCAATTCCACTGGAACCCTTGAATCTGGTTATGTGTTCACTATGAATGGTGAATATACACAACTTTTTACCTTGTAGAAGGAAAGGTACAAAATTTTCTTAATAAGCCAACATTTTTCATCTTGCCCTTGTAATCAGAAGAATGATGGCTTACTTTTTAGGTAACATTCAGTCAGTTTTTGCCCTTTGATCATTGCTATTAAACTTTGTGATGAATCATAGGTCCAGGAAAGTTTAAATTTTTTCCAATCAATCATGACAGTAAAATAATGCCATCTAAAATATATACCAGTTTCTAAAGTCAAAGCAATCACTTCTCAGTATTGTCTATTTTTAAATTTAGTTACAATTAATGGCCCTGTGTTAATTCACAAATTTTCTCACTAACAGAAGGAAAACCATCATGCACTCTGGACAGGAGCTGAAAGAAAGGGCTTCCTGCCAAACTTTTAAACCTTAGAAACAACACATTCTATAAAACTCACAAGAATATGTGGTCAGCTTCTCTTTGTACTGAGGGCCACAAAACCTGTTCTTTCAATTGCTATCAAAGAATATAATCTAATTTTTAAAGCAATTATTTTTAAAGAAATAAACACAGTAAGAACATCATATGGGCTCTCTTTAGGAGGGGAGATAGTTTTACTTTTGAAAGTATACCACTAGTAATCTTGGACTGTGTTTCTTTATAAGTATTTAGCCCTAGGAACCCAAGCACAGAGAATACCTCTATGTAATCTTATAGAGAATATCTCTATGTAATCTATGTATTCTATTGTTAAAGTGACTTATGGTTTTGCAGTAATATGAATTGTTCTAACTTTTAAAGTCCATTTTATTTGTATAAATAGGAAGGTGTGATTTACTCCTCAAATAGCACTAAGAGGCTTATAATAACAACAAGAGAATGACAGCAACTTCCTCCAAACCTCTCTGGGCTTTAGTCTTGTTCAATAAAGACCAATGTTCAAATTTTGAATAAATCTAGAAATTATGTCAAGGATTTATTATGCTTATTTTGACTCCTCAACTTTGAATATTACCTGTTAACTTCTTATGATGGATTAGTTTCCTTTCTACTATTCTCTCAGTGTGTTGAATAAAATTATTTGGATGAAATAAATATTTAGTGTTCACATTATTGTAACTGTGTCAATATTTTTCCTAAGTTTCTATTTTTAGCATATTAACTTTTCCTGCAGTTCATACTATTGCCCACGGTTATTTTATTCTTTGAACAAAGTGATGAAAATATTTGAGTTCCACTGTCATTGGTGTGTTGTGCCTGTCAGCTCCCACCTTCTTGCTCCCCTAGAGCTCAGTGCTGTCTCAGCCTCCTGGGCCCTGCTTTTCTGTTTGGGTTCAGATCACCAGGTTGCACTGCTTCCTGGTGTGGAGCCCCAGCCTTTTGTAGCTTCCTGAAAGTGCCGCAGTGGACCTGAAGCCTGTGTACTTGTCTTCAAAGGTGTACTTACAATCTTCCAGCTGATTGATGTCTGTTTCTGTATGTTCGGGAGAATATAGGTTACAAATACGTTTCCCAGTTAGGAAAGCTAATGCCAGCTTAATTTTCTTCTTATTTACAGATGACTTCTGTTTGCCTTTTTTTCTATTCTAGGGACCTCATAGCATTTCTAAAATTCGTCACGCTGCAGAGGTGTGTGTATGCGTATATGCACACTTGTGTAAATTCTTCACTCGTCTCACACAGCACGTAACAATTGTCACAGCACAATTTTCCTCCAGGATGAGCTCAAGTTCAGAAGTGTGTATTGTAAATAATTGATACATCTCTTCAAATCCCCTCAGTCTAGAACACTTACCCAGCTTTTCTTGCCTTTTGTTACAATATGTTTTTTTTTTTAATTTTAAGAATGCCATCATCCTTCCCTTAAAAACATGTTTTTAATTTTGGTTTACCTGATGTCATGCTTTTAGTCTCTAATTTTCTAGCTTCTCCATTTTATTGCTTATTTTATAGTGTTCTATGTGGCTTTTTTATTATAATACAAGATTTTATCCCTATATAATTATTATAGGGATTTTTTTGTCCTGTTCTTTCATTCTATACATTCTCCCTGTTTTACCTCAGTCTTTTTCAGTTATTATCACAGGTCTCAATTGTTTATGCAGAAGTTTTAATCAAATTTACCTTTGCTACTTCATTCATATTTTAGAATGGAATTTTGTCATAGGAGCTGAACTAATAGAGGAGGTTGATAGTGTTCTGGACACCAAGCAGGCAAGGGAGGCTGTAGACTCTTTGATTAAATATGTCAACTTATAATAGTAGCTTTGCACAAAGTCTAAAATTTACAAGGATGGATTTCTCTGCAAAACAAGCTAGTTAGCATTCAAGAGATTGAAGGGAGGGGGTTTGTGATTGATACTGAGTGATGTTCCCTGGCTGTGGAAGAGAGATGGAGTGATTAATCTAAAACTTTATGAATTGTTGCCTTTTTGAAACTGAGCTTCATTTCTACTTTCTTTTTGAAGTACTTACTTCTTCCCAGTGATGTGGTACTTATGGCTTCTGTGGGTGGCGTGCTGAATTTGTCTTGTCAGGCCACACCATGGGAACCCTCGGGACGTGGTGCATCTTGGCTCTCTTCCAATAGTCACTTCTCTACCTGCTTCCATCTGTCCACAGTTCATGGGCGTACAGCACTGTCTCCGAAAGCAGACTGTCTGCATTGGAATCCTGGCCTTATCCCTCACTGAGTACGCGATGATCAGCAATGGTTTCTTCTTTCTGCCTGTGCACTCCTTTCTGTATAGAACAGAGCTAGTGCTAAGAACACTGTGGATAGTGAGTTAGAACAGTGCTAATGCAGCTCCCCACACTACCAACCTGACCACTTTTGTCATTTCTTCCCCTGCTGTTTCTACTTGAAGCTTTTGAATCCCTATAAATATTTTTAAAAATATTTTTCATGATTTGTGGGGGGTACGGGGAAGGACAAAAGATTAATTATTGAGGTAAATAATTTCAAGTCTTTTAATTTTACTCTCAATTTCTCCCTGAACATTTTCCCTAGTGAACTTTTGTCTGATTTGTAAGTTCTTTTTTAGCATATCTCATTTCATCTGAAGAACAAAAAAAAAAAACATGCTTCTTGAAACAGATTATTTTCAGGATTTTACTTATGTGTCTAAAAATTATTTTCTGTGATGTTTTACCAGATGTAATTATATGTGTATTATAAACTCTTAAATCATTTACCAATGTTCCTTTATAGATAGTGATGTTATAGCTATGAGAACTTATGTTTCAAATGATTTAAGGACCCTCTCAATTAATATTATTGCATATAATATTATAAAAATTAGAATTTTTTTGTATTTCACTCTGTATAATTCATTAAACAGGCAATAGGATCCTATCTTCTGTATATAGATATTTATATTGTAGAAGTTCAGTTATTTAAATATTTATAAAATGAGAGTTGAGAGCAGCACTTCTGAAAAGCAGTTAATAATGAACAGACACCAAGAGAGCTGTCATTATAACAGCAAAGTGCTCTGCAACTCCAGGAATGTCAGTGGTGCAGAAGCAGGCCATCAAATTTAATTAAAAGCAGTCAAAAATAAACTGAGAAATTGAACTGTAAAAGGCTGTCCTTTGCCAGGAGCTGAAGGCAAAAAGAAAGCAGGGAGAGCCTTGAAAGTGGTAACGAACTGATAAGCCTTAGTGCCTGCAACGTGTATTTCGCTCTGTCAGATTTTAGTATCAGTTAAACTAGATTAATAGAGCAATCACAGATTCTCTATCTTAAATCCTTCTGTGTTACCCCCTTATTATAACGTCTCATGATAGATGGAAGCCTGAGTGGGTCAAAATTCCAATGCATTGCTCTGCTCAATCACTTTTTAAATAAGGCTGGCATCTATATTTGCTGGACATGAGCATTATCCTGATATATTAAAAGCAGAAATAAATTTAGTTATTGACAGGTTGTAGCCCTCATTTCCCAAAGAGGCTTAACTCCTTTTTATACAACTGAAGAATGTAAATGATTGACATCTCCTGCTACCACTAGGGGCTACTATGGTGTAGTGAATGATAAAGAGGTGATAACAAATTTATTGTGGTGTAAGCACTCAGATTAATGTGGGTCTTCAGAAACAGTACCACAAGGACAAAAACGATTTTTCTTCGACCACTTTATTTTTATAATAATGTTCTTTAATGAAGCTAAAGCCTTCCTGCTGTGAACTTATTATGTTTTTCAACATCAGTGAGAAATAGATTCCCCCTGAATTGAAAGAAAGATCATGAAACAGCAGGGATATTGAAATAGAGGATCAATTACTTTTCTGCCATAATTTTGAACTGGCAATGGCTATAGTGCAGCCTGTGTAGATGAGACAGCTTACTGAAAAAGCAGGGTGCAAACTTTGCAGACCACAAAAAGCTGAGGTAAACAAACTGTTTTGTTTTTTAATATCTTTCAACATGGCTGCACAGTTACTCTTCAAAGAGCAGGTATTTTAGATAAGTTTTAGAAGAAGCAAACAAAAACTAAAAATAGAATTTTATGTTGTCAATGTAACATAGAAATTTAAAACATTTCTGAATCTTCTTGAGAATTGCTAATAACACCTAGTCAAATCCTACTCATTAGGCCTAAAGGAAGGATTTTTGATTATGATGAAAAATCCAGATGTAGATAGTGATAAAAATATAAATGCAGTATGATCTCTTAATTTAAGAGATCATACTGCATTTATGAAATACACAGTAATTTGTGAAGTGCTTCTTTATCCATTATGTCATTCAATCCTGGTGGCAATGCTAATGAAATATGAGTCCAAACAGGTGCTGATGTCTTATTAATGCTGCAGCAATGAAGAAAAAGGCTCAGACAGGTTAAATTATTAGCACTAGGTCACTTAAGCACCTGGACCTCTGAATAACCCAGCACTCTTTCCCTTTAGTATTTATGAGAACCCCCAACTTCCAAACGCAAATCATTTAGCTATAATACACTCAGCGCTAGCAGCGTATGTAATTTCCATTTCCATCTGCCACAGTCAGGCAGGAGCTGCTTCTCATTTGTGCTGATAGGAGAACCACACGGATCAGTGGGCATATAGAGAATGCAGGCTCTTCATTGCTTCCTTTGAGTGATTGTCCTGCAGCGCATGCGGCGACTCCACAGCCTTCTAAGGTGCAGGACGCTGAAGTCGCCGCCAAGGGCAGCGTCTGAAAGGCTCCTTCAAAGCGAGTGCACAGCTGGAAGACACAGCCCTTCCTGGGTAGGGAAGGACTAGCTGAAGGACTGTTGGGTTGGGCAGTGTTTGGGAGAGACCATCAGGACCACGGTCAGTGGCTTTGATCCAAAGGAGTCAGGGTTGATGTTGAAGGTGATAAAGTCTTCAGACTAGTGAGGAGAGACATCCCAATGTCCATGCGTGGGATACTGAAATGAGTAGAACTTTAAAGATTGTGTGAATTAAAAAATTAAAGGTACTCAGATAGTTTAAGGAACAAAGTGCTAAAAATTAAAAGCAAAAATAGATGAAATTCAAATGTTATGAAGCACATTTACATTTACGTAAAACAAATGTTGTCACTATTTTTGAGTTTTATCTTTTTTTTTTTTTTTTGTCTTTTTGAGGCAGAGTCTCCTTGTGCAGTTCAGGCTGGCCTTGGGCTCACTTTGTAGCCCAGGCTGGTCTCCAACTTGCAACCATCCTCCTGTCTCAGTCTCCTGAGCACTGGGATTACAGGCATGTACCACCATGCCCCAGTGGTATTATCATCTTTAATAAAATTAATTTCTATCTCATGTTAGCAAAAAAGCCTATTATATTTCCTCCATATTAAGATCAGCTTCAATAATTGCAAAGATAATAACAATCAGTTGTACAATTTCTCCATTTTTATGGTGCTATTCTTTGGTAAACCCATTGTAAATTGAAAATATTGTAAGGAAAACAAAACAACTAACCAGGGCTTTAGATAACTTAGTAATTGCATAATATGCACAAGCCCTGGGTCACAATCCAGTAGCACCATCAAGAAGAAAAAAAAAAAGAAAAATCTAAACAGATATCACAGCATATCAACACGAATTGTGAAGTACAGGTTGCTTATCCTCATGGTCACATACCGATTGGGAGTTACAGATGCTGCCACAGCCCAGAATTAAGAAAATACTTACTGTGTATGCATCAGACCAAGGAAAGATGAGAATTCAAAATCTAAGCCAAACATGGTAGGACAGGTGTGTAATCCTATCCCTTAGGAGGCTGAAGCAGGAGAATCACAGTGAGTTTCAGACCACCCTGGGCTACATAGTAAGTTCAAGACCAGCCCAAACTGCATAGCAAATCCTATCTCAAACAATTCAAAATCTGAGGTAACTACAAAATATGTACTCTTTTTGCAACATTATAAATGGAAGCAGTATAAGTCAACAATTGTCTATAATATTAATTGGATCATGACTATCTACCAAATATTTTTCTAAGAACTCTACATGTACTAAGTACAACTTATTATATACAATAAAGTTATGGTAAGTATATTCTAGTTTTAAATATAAGAATAATGGAGTACAGCAAGTTTAAGTAGCTTACTTGGAAAAAATCTACAGAAGTACTAAGTGTCACAGCATTCACTCAGCATAACAATAATGCATACATTCACTAAAAAAAATCTTTTTTAGTTTAGAAAACTAAAAAAAAACTTGTTTTTTAGTTTTGAGTGTCACAGCATTCACTCTTTCCACTTTCCAGGTCACCTTAAAATAATAGCAATTATACCTGCTCATTCACCAGAGTTTTGTCTGTCTACATTAAAAAAATGTTGGCAGCCCAAGAATTTGAGAATTGCAAACCAGAACAGAATGAGATTACTTTGGATTGTGAGAAAACCCATTTTGCTTTATAAGATAATAGGAAGAAACAAAGTTTGCATTTTTATAGTGTCATTATTTTCCCTCCTTCTGGAATACAAAATTCTATTTAATAGCACTCAGTGACTTTGTGTGAGAATTGTTCCTTATGATGTTGGCAGTGGTAAAATAAACCCAGAGTCACTCTACGTCTTTAAGTGTGGACTTGCATTAAAACTACCTACTGGAATGGTTTTCAGCATAAGAGGTAGGATCTGTTACACACTCATGTTACTGAACATTACACATGCCTAGTACACCTGGGTCTCTGTGTGTGTACATGGATGTATGTCTGTATATGAACACAGATTGGTCTTCATTCTATACATGTGAATCTACTACTTGCTAAAATGTCCTCGTGTCACCACCCCTAAGTCAGTGCTTGACTTAGTGTGCTTCCATCACTTGTGGACATACAAAGTACAGTGAAAGCTGTGAGTGACCTGATATTGGGCTGAGTAACACACTGGGTTCTTATTTCAGCTTTCGTACTGCAAGTGGGTGTCTTTTCCATGGTCTGTTTAATACTTTTTCTAACATCAGCATTTGTTTGTGCATTGGGGAGCATTTATATAGTTTAAATAGTCCCTGATCATAGTGCTAAATTGCTGTCAAGTGTCCCTAAATGGTGATGCACCTTATGGATAAAGCATGTGTGTTAAATAAGCTTCATTCTGGCATGAATTATGTGTTACACTGTCTGTGAGTTCAGCACAAACAAATCAAAAAAGGTGCCTGTAAAACAGAAACACACATAAACTGAATTTATGTATTGATTCCTTGATAAAGACAGTGATAGTTGGTGAAAAAACTATGACTGTAGCTGGCAGAAATCTTATCCTTTAGATCCCCAGGGAACAGTGCTGTGGTTAAATCAATTCAGTGTAACAGGAGATTTATAGAATGTAACACAGAACAGTGATTGTGTATCTCACCTTCGCCAAAACAGTACATCTCACTCCAGTCCACCCTGATTCTTCGTATCTCCTAAGTCACCTCTCCTATAGCCTTGGAACCCTGGTTTAATTCACTGTGCAATATTTTAAAATTTTCTTGTCTGGAAAATTTCTGCTAAAGCATAGAATGATTGTTTTTTTTTCAAAATATTTCAATTTTAATCATATAATTACATAAATCTCTGCCAAAACAGTAAAACATATAAATCAAATAATCATTTTTCACAGAATTAATTTCTTTGTGTAGGACTCATATTCTAAGGTTTAACAAGAAAGGATGGGGAAGCAAAAAAAAATAATTGTTAGATAAATCCTCATAGGAAATGATAGTGAATAAAATTCATGACATATATAGAAGTTATCCACAGAAAAAAAGGTTTATTTTGTTTTCTGATAAAGAAAAGACAAGAAGAGAAACATAGAAATAAAGAAAAATAGAAAATGATATAGAAGACAAAACACGACTACAGAAAGTTAGATTGGACAATTTTAATTTTCCAATTAAAAAATGGGTAAAGTCATATATACCTAGGAACAGCTATATTGAAAAACTAAGTACAGGTTTCCTGAGAACTCGTGGAAACACATTGAAGATGAGATAAATACAGATTTTGTATCCTCAGGAGATTGCAGTGTCATGTAACAGAAGAGAAATATACACCCACAGGTATGCTTATGTACATTGCTGTTGTATTGCACATGTTTTAACATGTGACAGGGTGACACATGTGACAGGGTGACACACGTGAAAAGCAGTGGGATAATTCAGTAAACAAAGTTGAGCAGTTGCCTTTTTATTGTCATTCAGAGGTTCCTAAGTGGTTGTAGTTCTTAAAAAAAATGCATGAGGAAAATTTTATAGTAAGAAATTGAAACAATAGGTGATGGATTATTATAAAATTAACGTGAGGAAAATGCTTGTGCATCTTTTGAAGCATTTTAATTTTATCTCTGGTTATGAAAAACTGTTTAACTTTGGGGACTGTAATAAAATGAGCAAAAAGGAATATTGCATTTAATGAAAATTCCTGAGAGGGAATCACAGAAACTGTGCAGGCTGTTTTTCCCCATGTGAAGTCTACTCTTTGTAACTTACCACAGTATATTTTTAGTTAAGTGCTCACTTCAGTGGCACATACATTAAAATATTTTAAGTTAAAAATATACAGTATTTATAAATCAAACTTACTGGGAACATTTTCCACATTTTCCATATTTTCTTTAAAAAGATGTATATCTTATTGCTGGCATTAAACTTTAATACATCTGTATCATTTTGGAAAAGTTAGAAAGTTCAAATAAGTTGCAAAAATAAGAACACACAATGCTTCTAATCTCAGTTCTTAAAGATAATTGTAGATAATTTTGATAGTTTATTCCTAGATGTTTCTTTAGATGTTACATTTCATCATCAATGCTAGGGTTTATTTAATCAATATGTTTGAAAAATTTCATTATTTCAATCACTTTGTTTCCATATTTTAAGTGCATGGTATATATTTCATATATATCACACATTCATATTTGCATGTGAATTATATATATGGAATATGATGAGAGTTAGAAACATTAATTAATTTTCCAAGCCCCTATGGCAGGTCCTGGGTAGCACAAGGTTTAGTCCAGGCTACTTGACACATATGACTGTAACAAGCATTCAGACTGCCAAACTTTATAAAGTGCTCCTTCCAAAAAGAGTATATGTGAACCTGTTGAAACTTCTGTTGTAGTATACAGAATCCATTGTTTCAAATGGTTCATTAAACTCCAATGCCGGTTGCAGGGTCTCCTGTAACCCCAGCTATTTGGGAGACTGAGGTAAAGAATACTGAGTTTGAGATTGGCCTAAACAACACTGCACGTTCTGTTTTAAAACAGACGCAACCTTTGGTAGGTCTATTCATGTTTTTCAGTAAGTATTTTCAGTAAGTTTCTATCAGTAAGTATTTTGGCTGTTTCTAATTCTAAGAAAAAAAGCAATCAAAGGAAGAAATGTACACAAAGAGGGCTGATTCATCTTCCTCTTTGCTCAGGATATACACACGAAAGTAGAGGCAGAACTGCTGTATGGAGGTCTGTGTACGCCTTGCTGTGTCCAAGGAGCCTGCAGGCAACAGTGCCATGTTACACTGCCAGGAAAAGTGCAGATCTAAGAATCGCTCTCTCCATATCCTTGCCAGCTATGAACATAATATGTTTCAATCTCCATCGATCATATATTTTTATTTAAAAATAATGTTTATTCTCTCTACTCTAAAATTTTAAGAGCTTTCAAGAAAATTACACAAGGTGAGGGAGAAATTCTAAAAACACGGTTTTCAAAATATGATTTGCCATTCTTTAGAGATCAATTTTTCACCAGCACTAAAATAAATAATCCAGGCAATTCAAACTAAATTACTTTTATTTTCACCAGTTAGTAGTTCAGACTAACAAAACTGTACTCCCCTTTGACTTACTACATAAATTACCACTTTCTCAATTTAAAGTTAATAGTCATATTGATACAATTAGAAGACATCAATCAATGTAGGCATTGATCGATGATCAATGTGATCATTATTTCATAGGATATAATTTCCTGTGAAATTTCACTTAAATGATGTCTTTTCAGTATAATACAGAAAAATATCCAAAGCATTTAGTAGTGTTGTAATAGATGCCAAAATAAATTGAGCTGTGCTAGTAGTATTATGAATCTGCAAACACTGAGAAAGAGAAGACAATTTTTAAAAACCCTAGCATTATGGAATCAAACAAGGCAGGATCAAACTTGGCCTGCTGATGAGCAAGCATTTCCAGGAGACAGGAAATCCAAAATGAATTGCTTCTGAGGTTTCCGTAGTTCTGACAATGTGAACATTGTTCTGCACCATTATTTCCACAGTCCATTCTCTTCCATCTTATTTGTAACATTAGTCAAGTGTTTCTTTTATTATTTCAAGTAGATTATTAGTATGCTGGTCAGGCATGACTCGCAATTATCTTTAAGTCCATTCCCTTTTAGGCAGAGATACGCAGCCTACAGTCCAAGAATGATTTGAGCCACAAAGCTGTTCCAGAAATATGCAGTAATTGGTTATCATCCTAAATTCTCCTCTAAACTTCTATTGTGAAGTAACAATGCAGGAAACTGTCTCACTCATCCTGGGAATGACGTATATTTCACGTTTAAGTGAAGTTTGAACTGTTCTGAGAATCATAACGTATGGACATTAGGCATCACGACAAATTACTTTATCAAAATCTTTGTCATGTTTTACTATAAATTTGTTCTTGAGAATTTTGCACATAACAATATATAAAAACACTCTTTTTCTGAAGGCCAATGGGATCGATTTCTCTCAGGTCTCAGTGCCATGTGGATGGCAGTCTGCTCCTTATGAGAACCTGGTGATTGTATGTTCTGGACTCTGTGTATCACCTGGCTGATGATGGTCCTCTTTTTGAGTTAGCTACTCCGATGCCTCAAACTGATTTGCAATGATTCAGAAAAGCAAAGCAGTCTTAATGCTATGGACAGGTGTGAGATCCTTACCTCAAATTTTATCTTTTGCATCTTAGCCTTTTTTTATATATCACTTTTTTTTTTTTTTGGTACACCTGACTCTTTCTAAGAAACTTCAAGTTGCTTTGCAAATTAGTAGAAGAGTAGTTTTACGATGTTATTTTTGCATGTTTAGCATAGCTTTATAACCTTGAGTGATTGCTAAATTAAAAAATGAGCAAACGTGTGGACATACGAAGTACTCAACAGTAATTCAAAAACATAAATAGAAGATTGCATAAAAATTGAAAGTAAAGGAAGATTTGCAGTTTGACATACACATTAAGTTCCAAAGAGAATGACTAGGGAGTGTAAAAATGAAAAACTTTGGGTTACTTAGAATCCAAGAAGAGTAACGCAAAATGATAAAACCTGTAGTAATTTTTTTTTTTTTTTGTACCAGGGATTGAACTCACAATCTCATGCTCACCAGGCAAGCACTTATATCGCTGAGCTAAATCCCCAGCCCAGGAAATTCTAATATCCAGCCTCCGAGAGATCTCAGTCCTGAGGAGAATGTGTCTTGACTAAATTAATTGCACCATGTTTGGTTTCCTGAAGCAGTGTGCTTGATTGCTGGTAACTCAGCTGGAAACCTGCTAGTGTTATAGCTCCATTTTGATCTCTGAGAGATGGTATAGGGATAAATGGGACAAATGCAAGATGGGATGTGGAGCTCACACTGCAATCAGTGGGCAGAGAGTAAATTATATTAAGCCCTTAAAATGTCTACACCAGAAGAGTTTTGACAAGATTATAGAGTCAAATATATTTCTCCTAACCCCTTCCGTGATAATAAATGGCTGTCTTCGCTCTTTCCTGTTGCTTTTTAGATCTCTTCCATTCCTGTCTTGGGAAGAGAGACTGCAAAAGTAAAAGAAATGCTAAGCCCCCAATTCTGTCTTTTAAAATGACAGAATAATGCAACTGGCTGGTACCTCACCCGCCTCTGGGCGGGTAAATAAGTAAATAAGGGATGGAATGAGGGAATTATCACAGGCTGTATTCTGTGTGTGGCGACAGAAGCAATATATTTGTAGGAAAACACCAATTTGGTGGTCTGATTAGAGTCATATAATTGTCGGTCTTTTATTTATTTTTGAAAGTTCTTATCTGTTAGACTTATAACTTTGGGGAGTATTACTGGAGTGGAACCTAGGGCCTTGGATGTAAATCTCCACCCCCTTTTATGTATTATTTTGAGATACTGTGTCACTAAGTCGATAGGCTGAGCTCAGACTTGTGATGCTCCTTCCTCCACATCCCAGAAGGCTAGGCATACAGCAGCACTCCAACTTTTCCAGCTCTACTGCCTCTTTTACGACCTCTCCATCCTCACCTGTAAAGTGGAGTGGAAGATACATGTAGAAAATATCAAGCTGCCAACTAGGGGAGTATATGAGCCTACCTCCATAAGAGAAAGAAAGAAAAAGATCCTTTTTTTCTAAACCTTTCAAGCTAAGCACATTTCCTAAGTGCTTTTTTTTTTAATTGTGAATTTAGGGGGATAATTCTACAATTCCAAATTTGCAATATTTCCCAAATGAAATAAAAAAGCCAATGCATGTATTTAGAAAACTGCTGTATTCATTATTAGTGCACATTTCCTGGGCTACTTAGAGTTTCCTAATTTATGGACTTAATCTCTTTGGCTTCTGTCTTAGTCTCAGGTATCACTGATTCAAGAAATCCTATCTGAGGAGTAAAGAGAGCCAACAAGCTGACACTTGAACAGCATAATACAATGGAACATGCATGTGATTTGTTGCCTGCACGAGTTGACCATTGATCAGCCCCCACCTCAGAAAATGGTTTTCCTTGTTCTTTTCGTCCTCTGCCTCTCATTCAACCTTACTCTTCATCTTCATCAAGTTTTTATCCGGTTTTATAGTTCAAAAATTCCATCTACCTTTACAGCTTTAATTCTTATCTCAATCTAAATATGATATTCTGTCCCAACTTGTCTCCCAAAATCCAGTCTTGGTCACTGACTCCCTATTGGACATGTTTGTTCATATGCCAACATCACATCAGGCCAAACAGTGCAAAGTTGCCTTCCACCTTATCACCCTAACCTCCTCCCTTGCACAGTACCAAAGCAAGAGCCTTAAACTGCTGACTGGGTTTGAGGCACCATTAAGAAAAGACTGTATCCAAGTGGCGCTTTCTAAGAGGATTTACTGGATCCAGACCAGCAGCATTTGTTGACCAGACTGACAGATTAACAACATATTTCTAGGGAAAAGTGTGTTTGGCTCTGTAAACTGATGAATCCTATGAGGAAGCCTTTAAAGAGCAAAACTTAAATGTGTGTGTGTGTGTGTATGTGTGTGTGTTTTCCTATAAATATTTTTCAGGTGACTCATTCCATGTATTGTTTGGGGGGAAATGCCAAGAAGAAGGAAATAGAGGGTTAAATTTTCCTCCCACATTGTTCTCTAGTCACTCAATACTACACTTTTCGCTAGCTTCATATACATTCTTTTAGATATACCTTATGAAATATAAACTGTATTTTATATATACTATATATGGTAGCATACCTATTTTAGCAATAATTCTTGCATTCTGTGCAAATTTTTATATCTACAAATCTTCTAAAATAGTACAACTGTTGTCTGCATTCTAGAAAGGAAAGTGGAGTCACAAAACATGAAATGAATTATTTTAGCTCACTTAACCTATAGTGCAAACCAGGCAGTGTGACTCCATCACCTACTCCCTTACATACCCTAGCTTTACAAAGATCCCAGCCTGAGATATATTAAACGGAAAAGATGGACAGTTTCTGAATTATTTAAGCATAATCTATGTCAATTGATGTAACTAATGAACTTTAAAACAGGAATATATAAATGAACCGCTGTAATTTTTAACTGAATAAAAATATTTAGAGATTCCCCTGCAGATCTGAAGTACTTTTCTTTTTCACCCTTTATCTCTGTATCAGAACTAAGCTGGAATCACTGAAAACTGAGACAGGAGGAAGAGAGAATAAGTTCTCCCACAGAGTATGGACATGGAGTGGGAAAGTACAAGGAGGACTTGAAAGTTAGTTGGGAGACTGAGGAAGCTCATTAACTTGTTCTCCGTGGTGAGCAGGTTCTGTAGCGCGGTCATCTGCAGAGAAGGCAGGCATGTTGGATGTTCAGTCTCAAAGTCCTTGGTTTTAAAAAGGAGAAAAGCAATCAATGTAAAGGACAGAAAATACTGTGGAATAGAAAAGCCTAAGGTTAGTGAATATTGAAAACTGTTGAAATATGGGGAAGTCAGGACACAGCTTTACTTCTCTTACTTCATTCTTTTGTCTTAGAAACTTTCCTCCTTTCTGAGATTATATACCCTATATCCATAATTTAAGGAAGGCAAGGTTTATTGTGGATCACTTTTCAATAACCTCAGTCCTTGCCTGGTAGGCTGGTTCCAAGACAAGACATGGCAGAGAGGCCCTGGCAGAGAATTATTCATGGGATGGCAGAAATCAGAGAAAATGTGAAGGGAGGCTGACAGCTCTTCCACACCCCGCCTGACTCCTGTGATCACACCCTCCCTCCCACCGCAAGCCAACTAGACCACCCCTCAATCCTGTCATCTGCCATGAGGTCAGCCTGTGATTGCATGAGGCTTTAGGGGGACATTTAGACATAAATCATAGCATCTTGTAGGTAGGAATTTGAAAATAAAGGTTTAAATTTATACTATATTAAGATTTTATAGAAAAAAATCCAAAATCCAAAATAGCCTTCCGTCTTGAAAACTACATCTGTGGCACTCCAACCTTTTGACCTGAGTAGTCAGTCCCGTTGCGCCATCTGGTGGTTGGCACTGGAAAGTAGTCTAAACTGAAAGTTAGTTTAAATTTTGTAAAACGATGGAGAAAGCCTGTAGCTGCTTGCTTGAAGTAGAAAAAGGAACGCAAGGCTTTTGCAACATTCTAGCTGTGGATGAAAGTAATCTTGACCCACTGGAATTAAGTCTATGTTTTGAAACTTAGTTTCTCTGAGTATTAAAAAAAGGAAGAATAGAAGACAAAGTGTCAAATTTAACAAAATCAGGTTGCATATTAAATTGTTAGTGCTTTAAGGAACACACTTAATAGCATTTTTGGTGTACTTTCTAATTTCCAATTGTGAAGTATGAAATACACTTTTGAGAGTGAGATAAAACTAAAGGAAGTATTTAGGAATTTATCTGTAGAAATATCTAGATCCTACCCTGTATCTTGTAGACAGAAATGGGAAAAATGAAGAAATGGATTAAAAGTTGAGTATTTCAAATCAAGGCAGGGAGAAAAAAGGTAGAAGTGAAGAGACTGAAAATATCAGAGGAGCAACAGGGTATCCAAATTGTTTCAGAGGAGAATCAGAGGGATTCAGCCTCTTAGGAAAGGAAAACTCTCAGTGATGTATAGGCATTGTCATGTTCTGAACACTTTTTAAGGAAGAAAAAATTGTATTTAATTTCAAATATCATACTGACCACTTATCCTACCTAATGAAACCTTCATAGAAATCCTTTGCATGTGTATTCCTGTGTAGTCTCTTCCAAAGACTATGATTTCCATCACACTAGTAAGGGCAACTAGTGAAGCTCGTTTTAGAAGTTCTCTGGTTGCATTTTTAAGTGTTCAGTATCTAGTAACATGAGCACATTTTAGATTTCTGTTTGGTACTGATGAAGGAATTGTAAAACACATAGCAGTGCTCCCATATGAACTGAATGGCAAGTTGTATAGTAACAAAGCTGCTTCTCCTATAGTAATGAGCCTGCAAGGTGTGTGATTCTATTAAGTATTCTGGTATCGAATTCTAAAGCTAGAGTTAAAAAAAAAAAACTACAGAATGAGCAGAATTTCTCTAAATCTATAACATGAGGCACAAACACTGCAGTAAGTTATTGAAGAGTTGGTGACTTGATTTGGGAGATGTTCTAGATACTTTCTTAAAGATTCATGGTGCACATTAGTTGAGTGAGAATCTGAAAAATCCCATGGTCTGTTTAACCCATTATTGAAAAAAGTATTTGATCTTAAAACACTTTTCCTTCCTGAAATGACTGTAAAATGTATCTTTTAGTAATTCTTTTACTTTAGGAAAAAATGATGCTAAGTAAGACTCATTATTGCTCTTGGCTAAAATCAAAACTTTATGGAAAATGATTAAAGGAAACTAATATTCAGTTTTGGTTTGCAGGTAGCCACAGTAACAGTCAAATGCTGCTCATAACAAATACTTCTTCTCTTAGACAATTTGTGCAGCACTCAGAGTTTAACTTGGATTTTTTTTTTTCTGGAGCCATACCATTTCTTCTGTTAATGATCCAGAAAATTGATCACTAATCACATATTTGTGTGGCCTTACAAAATGAAGCAAAAAGCATACTTTAAACTTATTCCATATTTTAGTAACTTTCACAGTATGTTTGAAAATAATCCCATGTGATTATCCTAATTTGCTTATAAATAAAGAAAGAAAAATGGAGGGAAGGAAGGAAGTTGAAGCTAAAGTGTGAATTTTAATGAGCATGTCTAATGCATTAGTTGTGTTACATTTTTACACTCTTCTGCCACCAGTAAGTTAGAAGGTTTAAAAGTAGAATTAGATCAAAAAGTTCTTGCCAAATTTTGAGTGCCATCAAATCATATTAGATTTAAAAGATTTTTTAAAAAATTCTCAATTCAGGAAAATGTATGGAACTTAGGCTCAACCTTCTTTTCTTATCTCCTTTCCTCTTTAGTTGTGTTGTCTGAATTATATCTCCCAGCTTCCTATTTCTCTTTGCCACAAGAGGGAGATGAGAACTCATATGTAGGGCCCAAGCACTGATTGGCAGTGATATCATTTCACATTATGCATCTGTCTCTCAGGAGCTTCATTATCGAATTATTTCTAGACACTGATAAGGCAAAGGATGTGCTGTTGCAGAGTTCTTGTGATCTCAAGCTTAAATTCTTATGACAAGAGGAACATCATTTTATGCAGAAAAGGCACTGATAACCCCCAGAGAAACAGTAAAATTTACAGAATAATCAAAGCTGGTGTTTGACAAGGGAAACCTCTCCCTCATGATAAATCAGTGGACTCTAAATTTTGCACAAATGTCTTAGTTGAATGTTGTAGTTTGCATATTTTAGCTCAGAGTAAACAACCGCAAGTCCCTTTTTTTTTTTTTTTTTTTTTTTTTTTTGCAATTTAAGTGGCAAGTTTTCCAGAAGGCCTGACCTCGGTTTTAAATTAAAAGATAAAGTATTCCGTATATTTATTGGCTACCACTTGTATTTGTAAATACACTTGGTGGAAATTTACTGCATTCAAGCGTACTCTGTTTTTATGGATTTTTTCCCCACTCATTTCTATTAGAGATGTATCAGCATGGCTCTAAATTATAAAGTCCATTTTTCTTACTGCTGTTTTGTGACATTCTTAAATTCATGAAAATATGTTATCTTTTATTTTTAAGTCTAGTGAATTATGGCAGTATATAATAGCTACATAAAATTGAAAGAAGAAACAGATGAACTGCTTGTAAAAAAAGATCTAGTCACTTTTAAAGATTTAAAATTAAAAATATGCTTTTATTAAATAGTAACACCATAGGAAAATTTTTAAATGGATTATTTTATTACTATTTTGTCTCATTTATCTTATTGGAAATTTTATTTACAAGTATTAATATAAAATTCAATGATTTCTACTTTTCCAGATTCCAATGTTATTTACTCCACTTCCATGGCATTTTGAATAATATGAAAGTTTATATCTAAATAGAAATATAAAAACATTGCTTATCTGAGACCTGTGGGAGAAATGCAAATTATTGCAACAATTAAAGAGATTTTTTTTCCAGAATGTTACATTCATTAAAGTTCTCATAAACTTTTGTACCATATATTTTCAATATTGTAACTGCTAGTATAATTTTCACAGGGTTTGTTGGGATAGAAAAATCAGTCCTAACTTGAGGTTTGTGTACACATGGTTTTTCTAAATACCTTCATATACGATTGCATCCAAGTAACTTTGAACGTGCTTTTTGGTTAGGTATAATCAAATACATAGGTTATGTTTTAATGAATAAGGGATCATACCTTCAGGTATTTGAAATAATATGATGCAATATTAGATGAAAGCAATAGTTTATCCATCCTAGGAATTTTTCCTACCGTAATAACATTAGTAATCATAACTATTCACCTTTCTAAACAAAACTGACACCAACGATGTGGATTCCAGCTGGAGGAAATGGTGTGCATGGTGCATATCACCCACAAATAGAGCAAAGATTAGGAGCAATGCCACGATGAGAAGCCAGAGAAGCAGGAAATTGAACAAAACATCAACAGAGAGGACTCAGACAAAGGCAGATGGAGGAAAGAAGTGCTGAAATGGAAAACAGATACCAAACCAAAGCCAATAATTCTAAAGGGAATAATTTCATAGCATAACAACTACTCAATTTGAACCACTCGTTTAGTCTCTATTGAATTGATGTGCATTGAAATAATGATAGGAACCATTAGATTTATTCAGTCCCTTTCGAAGTTTTACTCAGAACATTAAGAGTCTCACAGTTTCATTCTAGAACATACAAAATAGCTATTTACTGAATTGTTTTCATAAACATTTTAAAAATTTCATATAAAATGGTCCCATAGAAATCACAAAGAAAAACATCTAAGTACAATGGACAATGCATACAGTTAGAAAAGAAACATGACATCCTACTTAATTTTATAGGTAAATATAAATTTAACCACACATTTTTTTATTTGTTGAAATTTAAAAATGAGTGAGTTTATGACAGTACTTTGCTGGTATGATAAATGGAGAGGTCAGACACCAACACTGTTAAGTATATCTATGCTTTAAATATCCTTCCAAAATACATTTGTGCAGTTCATTATATTTTCTGGAATCATTTGTACAGATTTGCAAACAAACACATATACAAATGTTCATTGCAGGTATTTTAAAATATTGAAGACATTTAAATACATATATTTATAAAAGATGAAACATCAAACCTAGCAACATATATATCAAATGGAAAAATACTCATGTACTGTTAATATTTGTAAATGGAAACCATAGTATAATACACTGTTTATCAGCTTTATATTTACCCCATGCTAAGAACTATTGTTTGCTCAATAGTTTATTCAATCCTGCTAATTCTGTGAGATAGGTACTATAATTATGTACATTTGTAGATTAGAAGCTGAGGTACAAACTTTACCAAGGTGTAAAGATAGTGGTCAGAAGATGAGCTGGAATTTGAATTATAATCTTTACTTTAAAATAGACACAGTAAATTATTAAAATTTTTCTTTGACCTATTAAATGGTTTTGCCATTTTTATACATAACTGTTACATTGTCTGCCTCAGTTACAAGAATATGAATTATTTTTCTATTAAGAAAACAATTCTAAAACCAACTACATATTAGGAGAAAAATAATTGGACTCACAGGCAAAAACAGATGTTGAATCAGGTGTTGTGAATAGTGAATATCCCTGAAAAAATGTAGAATCAACAAATAATAATGGCTCAAAGGCTAACATTTTTGTATGTTCAAGTCAAATTAGTCAATTTCTTAATTAGTTCATTAAAATACAAATGAGATAGTAAGAAAGCATGGTTGGCAATATCAAATTGAGAAATTATAACAGTAATTTTACATTTGGGCTCATTTACTGCCATTAAACTACCTCACATTCTATATGGCATCTCATAGTGGTGTATAAGATAGAGCCTACTGTCAAATCCATAAGGTTAATATTATTAAATGATAAAGCATTGTGGAGAGGGGTTATGGCTTGCATTTCACTTAGTACTATGCTGCAGTTTCCAGCTCTTTCCATTTTTAGTAAGTACTTATACAGCTGTATAAGCATTTATAGACCCCTTATAATATTGCCCAGTCTATAAGCAATTTTGTTTAACTAATAGCAAAAGCACTAAATATCTATTAGAATAGAAATTCAACCTGAAATTCCATTCCTCAGCATGTTATTGATCCAGAGCAACATCATATGAGAGTAGAAAAATAAACTTAAGTACACAATTAACAAATGTGCCATGTCAGGTAGAAAATGTGTTGCTTTGATTAATTTTTGATGAACAAAATATCAGTTTACTCAGTACTATATAAATAGTAAAACGAGTTCTGTTGTTTGGATTTGATTTTAAACCTAGAATGTTTGTTAAAAAAAACACACATGATCACCTTAGTTATACTGAGAGAATAGAACGTTAAGGTACACATTTTAAAACTAGTTGTTATACCTCTGAGGAGCATATATTAAAAAAAATTGACATTGCTCCCAGTGATGTTTAATCCTTTAGAGCTACTCTTCATATCAATGCATATATACATGTATTTCCAAAAGTAATTTGTGTGTGTGTGTGTGTGTGTGTGTGTGTGTGTGTGTGTGTGTGTGTTTTGAGATAGGGTCTCACAATATAGTTAAACTCACCACGAAGCAAGGGCTAACCTTAAATCTTTGATAATCCCCTACAGTACTTTCCTAAAAGCTGGGATTATATGTGCACATCATGCCAGACCCAAAATTGAATTCCATAGATTAAGTTGGAATAGTTTATTTCTTCATCACTTCTGGGTATACTTGATGTACCAGTTAAGCACCCACCACAGAAATATAAGCAGTGTAAACTAATAAACTCAAATAGCAAGACATACAAATATGTAGCGTTTGCGACCTCTGAGTAGCTAAACTTTTAAAAACCTATCTCTTTCACCCTTGTATTTGGTCATTCTTTCACTGTCTGGGCTAATGTCTGAGAAGGAATGTAGGTTAATACATTGTGTTACCTGTATGGAACACAATGTAGAATGTCCTGCAAGAATAATTCTGTTTCCTCCCAGGCACGCTAGGAAAACACAATTAGCAAGCCAAACCAAAAACTGCCAGCTCCTTAATCTGGGATGTCTAGTCTTCAAAGCTGTAAGAAAAGAAAATCATGTTTAGCCATTGAATCTGTGGTATTTTTTATAGCCTCCATAAAAAACAAACACAATCATATTAACAAATCTTCTTCAATGCTATTTGTATAAGGACCCATCAAAAGAAAAGCCAGACTCCAAAAATTCTTGCTAATTACACATGTGATACTTGCACATGACCTAATTATGTTTTCCACTGAGGGGAAAAAATGTTGAAGATAGGTAAAGTACATCACATAAAATTCTTACCTGAAAATGGTAGCTGAATTCTACTTTCATTAGGAAGTTAGCATCTATAGGTGTGTGTGTGTGTGTGTGTGTGTGTGTGTGTGTGTGTGTGTATAGGATAGAATTTAATAATTATTTTTTAGTACCGGGGATTGAACTCATGACCTTGTGCTTGCCGGGCAGACGCTTATACCGCTGAGCTAAAACCCAAGCCCAGGATAGAATTAAAAATAATAAAATTTAAAATTCATCTTTCAGGATTAAAATCTAGGTAATTTGTCCTAAATGTCTTCTATATTCCTGTTATTCTCTTGGCAATAGTGCTTTTTTAGTTGAATTAACATAATGGGAGTCTTGAAGGACCACAGGACCTAGAAAATTAGAATAAATTCCCTGAGCCAAATTGATACTTGATTAAGTATCAAGTAGAGGGGCTGGGGATTTAGCTCAGTGGTGTAAGCACCTGCCTGGCAAGTGTAAGGAGTTCAATCCCCGGTACCCAAAAACAAAAACAAAAAAGTATTAAGTAGATTTTTGAGTCACAAGGAGTTTCTTCTATAAAAATAAAAATTCATGAAAGGAAGTAATATGATGCGAACATTTTTTAGCTGAAAACTGATGATAATGGTATGTAAAAAAGGAAATTCATTCACATATTCTTTTGAGAAATAAGTTTTAATTTAATTTAAAAATACTTTCTCCAGCATAGCAATTCACTGTCCATGTGGAATACACTGTAGGCCTTGAGAATTGCTAATTATAGGATCCGTGACTTGACAAGTTCTCAATGAAATTACTTAAAGATATGCTTTACCCAAAGTGTCACAGAAATGTCTATCTTCAACTCAATTCATTTATTAAGCATTTATTTAAATAAACCAAGTAGCTACCATTATGTAACAAAGTAAGCGTTATGCAACATAGCAGCATTTATCTAGTATGTTAACAAATGCAGGTTTTTCAGTAAAATAGCACTAATTGGATCATGTAATCTATAAATGTAAGAAAATGATAAAGGAGTGAAGTTAGAATTATCGGAGGAGTCTCAAGTTATATGTCCCAAGTGCAAATGCTACCCACCCTTTTCATCATCACCAGGACTGAAAATCTTAAATGACTGTTTCTTCTTCTACCTTTATATTTTATAACAAGACTGTCATGAGACTGGTTGCACTTTGAGAAGAGCCTCAGGTTTTTTTTTTCTTTCCTTTTTTATCAGAGTCCAAATTCCTAGTCCATAACCGGATTACTCAAATGAATCTGTGCCCTGTGGGTGTCCTTTATTTTTCTGTTCCATCTTTTTGTAAAGTTCTGCATTTTGTTTTTCACCTGTATTTAAAGTTGCAAAAGCTTCTATTCCCAAGAGCATCTGGTGACAATCCAGTCCACTTTATTTCCATCCCTCCTCCTCTTTGTGGGCCATTAATTCCCAGTACATACACTCTTCTCCAGACGGAGATTCCTTGTGAACTTGTACCATTACTTCACATGCACAGATTCTGTTTAGTTCTCTCATTTCTTCTTGATGATCTCTTCCAGTTTTCCATCTTTATTTACTTCTGGGACACTACTTCCCCTTAGCATCTTCAATTTTTCTACCTAGCTTGGATTATTTTGGTTATCTAGTAATAATTGTGCAATAGATCTTTTAATTATGTGTTATAGTGCCTTTTGTTCCCCTCATTATGATGTCTTTTGAAAAATCTCCAAAAATGAGATCAATCTTTTATGATCTTTATGTGTGTGTGTATTAGTATAACTGTGCTATATTTTGCTTTATTGAACAATTAAGTATTTTTCAATAAATATATAACTGACTGGATTAAAATTAGTATATAATTATATAGAAACAATTTTCTTGCATTATTATAAATGTTCTTTTACATGATTGTGTTATATATAATAATAATTACTTGCAGACTAGATTTATTTACTTCATTAATAAAAACTAAGCTGATTAAGATTCTGCCTAAAATATAACTCTTATTAAAAGAAAACTGAACATGATTTTCACCAATCAAATTCAACTTACGACGACTATATATTTTCACAGTAGATGAAGAGTTATTAAAGGTATATAGAGATGGAACATATATGTGATAATTTAGCAAAAGCTATACAAATATGTGACATTCAGTTATCAACTAAATTTGCAGGATTCAGACACAAGAAGGTGAACTATTCAGATGATATGCTCTCATTAGGAAGGAAAACCACTGAGTAGATCGCAATGAATATTAAACAGAACATTGATAATATATGCCTTGCTGATTTGAATCTTTAGGAAGATGATTTAAGAACACTAAAATCCATGTTTATGCATGTTATATTTTAATGAACTGAATAAAAATATGTGATGGAGTAAAGGCACTTGCAGTATTAGAATTTTTAAAATCCCACTTTATTTTCCCACCCTATGGTTCCTGAGTTTGCTTTTTCTGGGTAAACCAAACTCAGGAGTGTGAGAAGAGAGAGAGAGAGACAGAGACAGAGACAGAGACAGAGACTGAGACTGAGACTGAGACTGAGACTGATTCTGGGAACTGAACCGACAGCATTTACTCTGAGCTATGTACCCAGCTCATTCACATATACATATATTTTTCTTTTTTAAAATTTTGTGACAGGTTCTCCCTGAGTCTCTAAGTTGCCTAAACTGGGTCAAACTATTCTCCTCCCTCTGCCTCTCAGGGTGGTGTAATTACAGTCAGGAGCCATCACACCTGGCTACATGAATAAAAATTTGGTCACCTTCTCTTACATCGTATATTTCTCACTACCTAAAGAGACTTCGTTTTAAACCAAACCAAAACAACAAATCATTCTACAGAAAGGAAAAGTTGAGTCTCCTATCACACAATGGGTTGAAAAAGTATGTATTTTAAAATTTAATCTAGATGAAGGATACAGCCTACAAAGCAATTTAAGACCTTGGCTGAATATAAGGGTTTTTGTCACCAAGACTGGAAATTATCTTCTTTGCTTAAGAATACTTGCTCTTGTAAAAAGAAGCATTTGGAACGGAGCTCAAGCAGAGAAGTGGCTAGTGATAATACCCAAGGTCATGGGTACTAACAGTAAGGGGAGGAAAGAAAAGAAAAGGAACGTGGCGATAGAGGGGAGGGGATGGATTCTACTAGCTTCTTCTGGGATGGGAGGGATGAGCTGAGGCCAGGGACGCGTATGTCAGAGCAAGGTCCTACACTGCTTTCTTCAACTTCGCTGTGAAGTATACCTGCTAAGAACAACTTCAGCGGTTTCACATACGGTGCATACATCGCCCTGTTGTCACGGGACTGTGAGTACCGTGGGGGAGAGGGGGAGGCAAAGCTGTCTTCTCACCTAGACGGAAGTGGAAAGAGAGAAAGGAGGGGACAGGGGACCCATATCTCCTTCAAAGTCATGGTGCCGGCGGCGACCTGACTTCTGTGCACTAACCTTCTCCCAGTGACTCAGCTTCCTCCAGGCAGTGCTCATTACTCGTAGGCCCGTGACAAGGAAGCAAGTATGGAAAGCATGACAGAGCAAAACTACTGGCCTTATGGAACCCAGGAAGCAAGAGAAAGAGAAAGAGAGCAAGTGGTAGGGTGCCACACATTGCTCTAAGGTCGCACCCCCATTATCTGCTCCCTTCAGGGGGACCCACTTCCTGCTTCAGTCAGATCTCAATAGTATCAGCAAAATAGCTCAGCAGCGGATTGACCCACTGTAAACTTAGAACCCTCATCATCCAATCACTTCCCAGAGTTCATCAGCAACCAAGCATTCAGCAGAAAGAAACGGGGGCAGGGGATGTTTAACCAAATCCAGAGCAATTCAGTTGAAATGAGTGACATTTTTCATTTACGTGAATTGTAAAGTTGAGGATTAGAAGCAGCTAATGAAGGATTAGAAGCAGTTTAGAGTCAGGTTAGTACTCTTGCCTAGAGTTCCTCAGATTCTCCTTGATTTATATACTTGCTCTCCCTTTTTTATGGTTATGATAAATAACATAAAAATCGAGTCTATCACAATGATGATAAATAAAGACATTTTCCGTTTATAACAGCCTGTCTTTCTTGAGGTTATGTAGCAATAGGTAGAGGCAAAATTTATTCACAATTTGAGTGATGAGTAATACAGAGTCTGCTTGTTCCAGTTCATCTGCTGCAAATAAGATGACTACAAAGCTTAGGGCTCATCCATTTGTTTACAGAGACAGAGTGGTTTTTCCACCTTTTATTTTACCTTTGCACCCTTAGTTTAAAATGACAGAGGCTGAAGTCTTCCTAAAGTACATTACCCATACCCTGCCTGTATACACAATCAGAGTGAACACGTGAACATCTTACTGAGATATACAGGTTGAATATTTTCATGGTCTTTATGAAGACAATAGAAGGTGTGGAGAAGCTCTTAAAATGAGAGGGATGGAGTCACAAAGATAATGAAGATTCAGATAGAATGCAAAACCATTTGAAATTACAAGTTTCAGTTTAAGGTCTTTTTTTTTTTTTAGGTAAAGTAGTCTTCAGTAATATAAGATTTGAAGCAGCTGAAATAGGAACCAGCCTTGCCTATTTATTCTTAGTGTTTTAAACTTATTAGCATGAGTTAAGCCCCTGTCTGAGTCAGTCAAAGCACAGATCAGGGAGAACAAGGAAGGAAGCTAAGCCCCTGCCTGTGAGCCACCATGTGCAGGCTGGGGAGAGGAGAGCAGTCCCCTCCCTACCAGCAACCAGCTGATTGGGAGGACCTGTGTTGTCTGACTTTGCAAGCCTAGCATCAAGCAACTATTTAGAAGACAATATGTAACATAGCAACTATTGTAGATTTCCTACTGTCATATCACTGTTTGGGTTCATTTTATTGTATTGTTTTAATCCCTTTAAAGTTAAAAAAATTAATTTTATTAGCGTTACTGGGACATATTCTACTGCACTTAAATTGCCATTTTTTTGAAAATGAAAAGGAAATATCTACAATGATTGATAACAGAACAACATAAAAATCATTAGAACACTTCTATTTCTCTCATAAATAACTTCCACCCATAGAATTAGATCTAGGAAATTATTTTGAAGAGAATCATCTGAAGGAGCTAATTTTTATGGAATATAAAAGACTACTTTAAATCGCACATCAGAAAATGCAGGCGCTTTGGGCATCAATTGAAATATTAGCAATTATCATAATTGAGTACATTTTCAAATATAATGCAAATCTGACATCAGTTGCCATTTATTTGGATTGTAATGGGAAACACTTTTAATAACACATTAGAAAAATCATTAAGTGGATATCCATTTACTCAGTAACAGCAATAAAAATTGATGAGAAAACATGAGCAGATTTATATTTACATTCTCAAAGCTTTTGTGGTTTCTCATAATCTACATTGGAAGTGTAGTCATGAACGATAGCTTTGTGTGAACAATTCTTCCCTTTTGGAGACTAGCCATACATCCAAGACTTTCACCATGCTTTTTTCCTGAGCACTAAATATGTACTTTCCTCTCATTAAAGTAACAAAAGCATCATGCAAACACACACACACCCACACACACACACACACACACTCTGGAGCCTGCACTCACACACCTCACTCTTCCAAACACATTCTGGGGGTGTGGGTGGCAGTAACACCTACTTCTTTGAGAACAGTTATTTAAATATACAGGTTGAAGCTTAGGCAAATTATCTGACACCCAAAGTTAAAGGAGGAAAGATATATTTCAGTTCATAGTTTGAAGAGGCTTCAGTCCATAATCATCTGTCTACAAGGCAGGGTGGTGTGAGAGAGAGGTGTTGCAGAGAAGAAGCAGTTCAATGGCAGGCAGAGAACAGTGTGTGTGTGTGTGTGTGTGTGTGTGTGTGTGTGTGTGTGTTTTCAGACAGGGCTTTGTTGTATAGATTGTTTGAGTTGGCCTTGAGCTCTTTGGCCCAGGCTGACCTTGAACTTCTGATTATCCTTCTGTCTTAGCCTCCCAAGTATTGGGATTACAGGCATGCGTCACCACATCTAGCAAATTATATCTTATTTTAAAATATGACAATGGGAGTAGCTTTCTGATCATGTTGGGAACATATACAGTATATATAACACAGAAATTATCACAGTTTAAATTATAGGTGTTGATTGATCTTTTTATAGTTTACCTAATATAACAAAGAATGATATTATAATGCTATATGTGTGTATCTGTATATATGTAATTATTTTTTAAAAGAGAATTTTAAAATACTCAAATACTTGCTGAATATCTTATTTTAAATCTAATTTTTATAGTGCATAGGATATACATATACTTTTTTATGTCAATTAGCTGTTATCTGTCTAAGTGTTAGCAGACTTTTTCCTATAAATGCCTGATATAGTATTCCAGATTGCAGGTGAGACAGTCTCTTAGTTTTGTGATTGCTAAACTAGATCATTGTAGTAATAAAAGCACCCAGATAAAATAGATAATTTACAAATCAATTGACTTTGGTGAACAGGCTGTAGTTTGCCACACTCTGATCTAAACATGAAGGAACTATATCTTCAATAATTTGATAAACTATAGAAGGAATGCACACTTTCTATTGCTTCGATTTTTTTTCATGAGAGTGTATAAAACTTCTACATTGTTTAATGTTTTTTAGTGCTAAATAAACTAATATTAATACTAGTATTAATGAGTGACCTAAATATTGAGATCTATACATATGGTATTGAAAAATTAACAAATGAAAAAAATAATCATTTCAGTTTGAGTCTGGAATATTGATTTCTTCACGTAGTGGTATCATAGCCTAGTTTAAAAAGGAACTGTAATTTAATTGGAGATTGAGGCACACAATAATGGAGTCTTAATATAATATTATTTAAATACCAATACAAACCAGATTCACACTCCCTTCATTCCCACTGAAAAGTTTTTCTGTCTTAGCTGATGGTATTTTATTGACATTTTACATAATGGGGGAAAAGCATCCCATTAAGCAGACTTCAGTACACTTCCCACCAGATGATCCTCTTGATTTATATCTCATTACAACTTGAGGAGTCCCTAGATCTTACAGAGGGGAAATCACATAGGAACTATGCAAGTGGTTACTGCAGTCAAGTATTGGTAGTGACACTGTGTCCCATACTTTCTATATAAACAGCATCAATGGATTGTGACACTGGGCAGAGATCTGAGATCTTTAAACATGTAGCTTATGAATTGATGTAATATGTTCCACCATTCAAATTTTCTCCATTTGGTCTTCTCATTGCTTTTTGGGGGGACTCTTAATGGATAAAAAAAAGATATACCTTAGTCTTCTCCTAAACCTTTTGGATTAATATCTTCATTGAGAGTGATCCAGAATTCATGTAGGTTCCTTATTTTCACAGATTTTCTTATATTCTGATATATGTATTCAGTGACATTTTTCTAATTAGAACTTGGAAATCAGTCTTTTAGAGAAGTTTATAATATTGCAGGAATTTTAATATGCTTCCATCAAAATCATTATCAAAACCCTTTATTAATGTTTTCTTTAATACTATTATACCTTCAGTGTACAACTTCAGAGAGTAGTGCTTAAACATACATGCTAATTAAACAAATTTTCATCGTTATGAATGAGGTTATGTTTTAACAAATGCATTTCAATGGAGATTTTTCTATTGTAGTTTTATAAAAGATGATGCTACATTAATAGGGCAGTGATTTCTGATTAAATAGAGTAAGAAATTTAAAATTAAGGAGTTAATTGTATCGATACAGTTTCAAGTGTCTCAGAAAACTAAAATGAATTCTTAACTAAAAGAAAGCAGAGCTTTATCAAATATACTCATGGTCAGTCCATAAAGAATTTTCATGATGCTGAAAGTATTCCTGGCCACCAGCTTTTCAACTCGGATTTATATTCATTAAGCTTAGACTAATTTCCTGTACTTGAGTTTTTAAACAATTCAAGATGGATGGACTGAAAATAGAATATATAAAGTCATTATAATGAGCACAAGACCTGCCAATGGCATGATGTTCAAGTACATTTTATTTGCCAACCATGGTATTTTTGTAATGTCCGTTTTCAACATTATGTAATACAATTTGACTTTAAGCTGGTTTGGCACAATAAAAATCTTGGAAAATAATACTGACACTATTAAATGTAGAACATAATTTTTTTTCCAAATGGTAATGGTTTTACCATGGCACTTAAAAACTTAAAAAGTAGTCAAGTATGTAAAACATTCAGAAAAAATAATAAACTCTTAGGAAAAGAGCTATTAAAACATGCAGATTTAAATTGCAAGGAAGCATAAGTGAGGCGCACACATTCATTCATATGCATGCAATCTTTGTACTATGTAAAATATATAATCATTGGAAGAAAATGATTTGATTCAGCAAATTACTTGCTTCTTCATTTGATGGCTTATTTTTATGTCACAAGAGGTTAAGTAAGTATATATACATCTTCAGCTCAAAGACATGTTTAAAAATTTTGATTTTTACTGAAAACTTAGACTTCACTCAAGCAAACCTCCCTTAGACTATAACATCTATGGTGCAAATTGAGGTCATGATGAATGTTCCTTAGGGGGGGAAAAAAAACTTGGATAAGAAACTGTCCTACTTCTGGAATGAAACAGGATATTTTGGCATAATTAGCTCACCCTGTCCTCTTACTGGTAACCAAAGTTACACTTTGGATTTCTATATAAGCTAAAGGTTTAGAAACTGTTTCCCCCATGTGTTGAAAAAATTCCTACCACTTAATTTTCCAAATGTATTTCACACTCACTGCCATGTGCTTGATTTGGGGGGTGGGTACCAGGCATCAAACTCAGGACCTTGCACTTGTCAGGCAGGCACTTAGGCCACTGAGCTAAATCCCTGGCCCTTGTATATTTGAACTTTATGAAAGAAAGAGGTTCAAGTTCTTCTTTAAATGTCCAAGTACACTGAACCCATGACCTTTTATCCATCTATTTTCCTAGTTACATCTGAATCTATCATTACTTCACTATTTTAAATATATAATCACCAGTGCCTTCACAAGCCATATTGTAAATAAGCAGAATAGTGATTTTAGTGAAGTAACCCAAGTGTCCACCTAAGGTTAGAATAGGATCTTTCTAAATATGGTACTTATTTTAAATTTAACCATGAGCTTAAAGATTTAAATACTGTGGTTTACTGAAGATCAGATTTCTATGCTATTGTTGTCAGACCAAGACATAAGACTTTGAAATTCATGATTATTGATTCCAAACTAAAGCCCTGGAGTGGCAGCTGTGGCTCAGTGGTAGGGAGCTTGCCTTAGCATGCCCCAGGCTGTGGGTTTGATCCCCAGCACCATAAGAAAAGCAAAACAAAATTATACACTGAAAGAAACAGCTAAACAATCACGCTTAGAAAAGTGGAAATCATTTCTTATTCTATAGGAAAAAAATATTTATTTCTTTTGATTCCTCCAAAGATAATTTAAGCAGATTACAAAGATACAGAAACTAAAACACATTAAGTTAAAAATAGAGAAAGAAATAGCATGTTAATACAGACATAAATGTGCCCTTACACAAACTTAATGTTATCAAATGAAATTTAAGAATGAATCAGAAGCAAAGTAAATATGATATGAAAATAGAACCATAGAAGAAAGGATCTAGTAGTGATGCTTATTGAGACAGCAACAGATACTTGCCAGGAATATTAGCTAAATTTTAAACAATTCATATAATAAATTACAGGGATAAAGATTTAACATGAAAATTGATTCCATAATCCTAATGACTGTATTTAAATAAAAAAAGGCACATTTAAAAGAGAAATGAGTAAAGTGAAACAAAAAGACTGATTTCAGGTATGAGACCAGGCCTCACCACATTCAACAAGTTGATTATGAAATCGATCTGGTAAGAAAAATAAACATTATTTACTTGTGATATAGTTTTTGCCAACATTGTTGACATCACCTATAATTGTTCTTCAAGGTAACAGTGCATGTTACCTATGATTCCCTCATGATTAAAAAACTATCTGGAGGCCTGTCCATATCATGCACAAGTCACATGTCTAGAAATATGGTTGAGACTAACTCCAAATTGCATGAATTTACTGTAGTATTAGGAACTGTACAAACTTCTGCCAGCAATCTATCACCTTATCAAATTAAACATTTTAAATTAGTGTTTATTCCTATTTAATATCTGTCATATGTCAGTTTGTTAGGCTATTCCTGACAAACAAATCTAATGTCTGAATTTAAACTCTCCCTCTATATTTGTTGCCTCATCAGTAAAATGGATATAATCACACAATTAGTTTCACAAGCTTATAAAATAGCATTCATATGTCACTTAGAACTTCAGATCAGGCGTCCAATAAATAGCCATTTCTCTTATGGTACATAGATTATTTGTCTTATTTACCTCATAACACTGCATTTGGATAGAGAATCTCAATGCACACTGATTGAAAAATTCATTAATTAGTACACTTTTATAAATAAGAGAAAAATCAGATTTAATTAAACAAATCCACATGGTTAGTCTCTGCAAATGTTCAATTTTTTTAAAATAGCCTATCTTTCTTTTCTCCATCTCTTTCTAAGCTCAGAGATGCCAGAAAAATTTAAAATACTAGAAACTTTTCATTTAATCTTCTCACCTCCCTCCACCTGCCTGTCTCATTAACATGCAGCACCAGCGTGACTGTGCATCAGAGCAAGTGTGATCCACTTTTCAAAACAAGAAACTCAGTTTTAAAAGTCTGTTAAGCAACTGTAGGATCACTGACGCATAACTTACAGACTTTAGAGGTGACACTGGCCTCTGTCTTGGGTCAAAGCCCTTGCCTTCATTGGCGGATGTTTGGTTTCCTGAAGCCGCCCTGGCAAAGTGCACCCATGAGGGTGATAGACGGCTTCCCAAAACACCGCCTGTTCCTTCTCCTCCTCTCACTGAGCACTGCTCTGTGTCAGACAAACATGGGTGAGACACTGTGTCTGCTTCTGAAGCTTGAACTGTGTTTGTTTTCTAAGTCTTGAATGTGTGTTTGGACTAAAGCTTTGAGGAGGTACTGGAGATGAGATGGCCCGGGGAGGTCAGGTGCTGGCTGAGATGAGATGAAATCCCTGTAAGCTCTTCAGGCCTTGACTAAATATGACAGCAATTACTTTGAGAAGGGGCCATTGGACTGTAGCATTTGAGCAAATAAAGTACCCCTTCGGTGCCTGTTTTATAACTGAAATATTTAAAGCTTATTCACTGTTTTCATTAATTCTCAGATTGTAATTACCTCAAAGGTTAATCTGAAGTTTGTAGTGTATGTTGCACCACCAAAATAGACACAAGCAAATTAAGTTATATTCAAATGTAAAGTTAATATATTTTCTTTTTAATTTATCAAAAGGTTTACATATAAAAATATGCACGTTTTAGGATCCTACTGTAGTATAGATAGCTGTACTACTAATCTCTGTTAGTTCATCCAAAAGAACAGCTTGTGCTTGCAGGGTTTGATTGCTTGATCACTTTTTTTTGTGCCGAAATCTTATAACCTGAACAACTACTTCTAAGATAACAATATGCAATATATTTGTTAGTCTTAATGTCCTACTATTTTTTGAAATTCGGTGTGATTTCTATCCTTGTTTTCTGTTTTGCTTTTTGAAAAAAGGGACAAAATGCACAAAAGAAACACTCTTAAAAGGCCAGGGGTTTATCTCAGTGGCGTAAGTGCCTGCTTGGCAAATGTGAACTAGTGAGTTCGATCCCTGCCACAAAAAAAAAAAAAAAAAAACCTCTTAAAAGCTCTCTTAAAAGCTACACCACTAAACACAAGATAAAATAGTAATAAAAATTATATAAGATAATGTGTATTATTTTAAATTTTCTTTCTGACTTGCAAGTCTTAATTATTTGGCAAATTTTTCTCTGTTCCATTTTTCTTTCGATTAACAACCTGAGAACTTTGGCTAAGTGTATGTTTCAAAGGCAAAACATAAGATTAACAGGAGTTATTCTCCAGTTTGAGTGGGGTTATTTAAAGTGATACATATACTTCTCTTGTTTTCTTAGTAAACTGAGAAGAATAAAGTGATCAGAATTTTTAAAAAACAAATTTAAAAGCAAGTTAATATTCAAAGTCATTTTGATTTTCAATCTTTAAATAATGCTTCCATTTATTCCTAGAAAATTAAACTTCTAAAAGCTTATTATCAATTTTTGTGACATAATACCAACATATTTTCATTGCATGTATCAAGAATTGTGACTCTTAAACGCTTATAAACATAACAGTCATAAAACTGCAGAGTAGCAATTGATTTCATGAGTGTATTTATTAAGGGAACATATGTCTATGTTTATGTTTACATAAACGACAGACATAGGTAACAAATAAATGGAAATAAACCTATTTTTGTCACTGATCATTAACAGTATGGTACAAGCTCTAGTAATGGTCTGATAGTGTACCGTGCAATGAATTTATTCTGCTTGAAATTGCTATTCACTACAATAAATTTCCAAAAAGTGCTGCCAGTGCAATAAGATCTGTATCTAGATTACTGATGGTTTCCCATGGGTTTGCAAAAGGTAATTATTTCTAATTATCTCTGAGCAAGGATAGCAAGGTTTAGTGGATAACAGAGAGATAGGATGGTAACATTTCCTAAAATTAGAAATTTGGTGAGTCAGGATGGCAGAATGCACGGAAATCAGCAGTGACTGATTAATGATTTTTAGATCTCAATACAACTGACCTTTCTACATCTAGGTTAGCGATAATGCTCAATACATTCAGAACAAGGAATTCAGTCTGTCCACAGTTCATGGAAAAATAGATTTTTGTTTTAAATAGACTTTGAATTGAATACTCCACCTTCCATATACTATCTATGTAACCATGAAAACTTACTAAGCACTTCTAAGGCTTAGTTTAATACTTTGTGTAAATGCAAAATTGGTGTGAATATTAAATATAGAAGTGAATAGCAGAATGACTGACCCATAATAGATGTTAACACTATCTACAGTGACTCATTCAGTTTCATAGTTCTAAATGTATTATATAAGCTATTTTCCAAATTGTATCTAACATAAAATGCTCTCCTGAAGTTCCCATCCTTATATTCAGCTACTTACTGCGCACATCAACTTTGGTGGCTGAGAACACTTCAAATTTACTGTGACCCAAACCAAACTCATGATCTAACACCCTTCTCTAACTTTATTCCTTCTATGAATTACCATATTAGCAATAATGAATATATCCAACATATTATTTGATCTCTCCATTGCTATTTCCATGGAGAAATCACCATTATTTTTCATCTGGTCATCCTAACAGCTTCCAATTGCTGTACCTCCTCACTTGCTTTCACCCATCCCTACTTGTAACCAAAGACTATATGTTTGAACAGCAGAGGTGGAATCCTTTAAAATGTAGAGTAAGACCATGGCACAGTTCCACTGTCCTTAAAATGTTTGTGCCTTTCCATCTCACTCTATAAAAGTCATCACTGGCACTTAGTGCCCTTAGTGTTCTGAATAATTTTATTTCCCTGCTAGATTTTTTTTTCTGCTTTCCTTCTGGCTCATTGTACCTGTTATGGCCTATATCTAGATGTCCCCCCAAAGCCTAATGTGGTCATAGATGGAGGTTTTCAGAGGTGGTTGGATCTACACTATGTGATACTGGCATTAAGTATGTGATGCTGGGATTAAGGGTACTAAATTATTCTGCTGATTTATTTAGCATAATTTGTGTGTGCATAATGGGAAAGCCAATCCTGTGTTCAGTGGCATTCACCCAAAAGGTGGACAGCCTAAAAGGGATAAAAGGGAGAGGCAGGCTGTTGCTGCTCTTGCTGCCTGCTGTTTGTTGCTTCCTCCCTGCCATGCCATGATCTGTTTCCTCTCTGTGATGCTCCTCTGCCTTGGATTCAGCCAACTATGGACTGAAACCTCTGTGAACTACAAGCTAAAGTAAACCTTTGTTCTTTTCATTTGGAGCGTCAGGCATTTTGTCTCAGCAATGAAAAAGGTAACTGAGAAAAGGTAAGGCAGTACTGTCAATTTGCTTTCTGTTCCCTGAGTGGAGGAAGCAGACATTTCCTTGAGGATTTTGCATTTGCTGTCCAGAAATACTTCCTCTCATCACTTTGAGTTGAATCCCTACATAGATAAGCCTCTCAGGTCTCTGCTCTAAGCTTATCTCTGTGAGGTCTACTCTGAGTGCTTTGTTTAAATATTCATCCCTTCCCTTCTTCATCTCCTTGCTTACTGAATATTCCTTTTGCTGATTAATTTTTTTCCTGTAACTTATCAGCATATGAGTTAGAGTACATTTTGCTTAATTATTTATTTGCTGCAACTAAAACATTGTAAGCACTCAATAAATGCTCATTACATGAATGAATGTGTAAATAGAAATCATTAAAAGCAAATGTCAGTTTTGTCTCTATGAAACTTATTTCATTGGATAAAACAGAAAAAAAGCACTATGTCTGTTTTCTATGGTCAGCCATGGAAATAGTAGTGAACAATAAAATTATGATCTTTTTAACTTTTAAACTAAATTTACAGGCACATTAAATCCTGCTTAAAGCTGAGATTATGTACAAGATACATTGATAAAATGTAAATGTGATGACATAAAAGCTTTGATGTCTCCCAGGGATGTGTAACTCATATTTAATAAAATTTATGTACCTATGTACACAAAGCACAGACATACTGTTCTTGAAATATCTGATGTTGTCTTGACTTACTAAATACTCATCTATAAGCTGTGTTTACATCTCTGAAAAGAAAATCATAGTTCTGGAATGGAGCTGTAGATTCTGAGTACAGCTTTAGGTTACTTGCCTGACTTGCAAGAGGTCCGAACTTTTACCCCTCAATTAAAATTGAAATATAACTGATTAAATACAATAGAGCTAAACCTACCTCAAATAAGTATGCAAATCTGAAAGTGCTGTCAAGAATATAGACTTGTAGATATATTTGAAAGTAAAACCATTCAGAACAATGTATATAATATTTATGTAAAAGAGAAAATAATAATTGTTGATGGCTTTCTCTAGATGTTAGCTTACAAATCACTGACTGAATGGTATACCTATGCTAAACAAATGATATGCAGTTGGTTGGCTGACTGCTCTCCTTTCCATGCTGCCTTTGCATTCCAAGGCATTTTCTAACAGTTGGCCAAGACATAGCCACATGGTAACTGCCACCCTATAATCTATGAAGTGAGTGTGTTGTAGATTCCACAGGTCAGTGAGATTGTGCGCTATTTGTCTTTCAGTGTTTAGCTTGTTTCACTTAACACAGTGGCATAGGAGTTCTGTATTTATTAGTAGGATTTTGGAGGGTGCTCAGAAACCAAGCAGCCAGCTTGGTAAGTGGCTGTGAGCTTACCCTCCCTGCCCCCATTAGCAAGTGGGATCCAGAGATCTGAGCATCTCTTGGGAGGTTGACCATATGCAATATAGCAAATAAGGGGGATTTCCTTGTACCATCTCTTTGAAGGCAAATATTTTTATCACTGTTTTGCTTTGTTCCAAGTAATGGTACTGCTCTATTCAATATTCTGTTTTGATAAGTTCTATAATGTTCTGCATTTCCTTTGATTTTGATATATCTGATTGAAAGAACAACTATTGTGAAGAAAACAAGATATACTATGATACCTATTACTGTTATCCTGGTAACCTGCTGTGAAGTTTTGTACCAGTTTCACTGCACTGTCTCAACTGGTTTTGTTCCATCTTGTTCTGTGATATTTTACTACTTTATAAATAAAAATAAAAAAATTTAAAATTTAAAAAAAAATTTAATATGATTTCGCCTGACAGTACTATAAGTCCATTTAAGAAATTAGGTTTGTTTTTCTCATATAGTGGAAATGCTGAAGTATGTGATCTAATGTTTAGTTCTGGCTCAAGCAAATGAAGGCCATGGATTAGCTTCTCTACATTGCTGTTTGCCACTGCTTTTTGCCCAACTCAGGGTGACTGGAGTAGCCATAGAATCTTATCCTCACAGAGCAATGTGCTCAGTAAAAAATCAAATAGAGACTATCCTCATCATATTCTCCTTCTTCATCAGAAAAGGGAATATTTCTTGGTTGGCAGCACTGATATTCCACCTCTACTTCACCAGAAGTTTTTCTCTGTAATGTTTCAAAACTGAGTCTCTCATTCCCTTACCGTTACCATGTGTGAGGATGGGAAAACTAGGAAGATATTAGTGTCTCTGTTAGGACTGAGGGAAGGAAATGAATGTTGGGCAGGCAAATAGCCACGTGTACTTCATCGGATAGATTAGCTTCCCCCACCGGAGCCCCCAGGCCAAGTCTCTCCCTTTGTCAAAATTTAATATTTATCATATTTAGTTAATCATTTGTTTTTGTTCACTATCTTCTCAATCTTTTAGAATTAAATCTCCATAAGTACTAGGCTATATCTATTTGATTTGTTCTTAAGATAATGATGGTGATAATCCATAAATATTTGTTGGTTGAATGATTGTACCAAGGGATAATTAAAAAAAATATCATCACTTTTATGTTTCCCAACTTTTAAAAGTTTTTACTCCTGAAAGTTGTGTTTATCCTCATCTAATTTTCTTACCTCTCAAAAAATATACTAAAGGAGGTAAATGCTAAATCTTTTGTCTATTTTCTTCCTACTCCACATACCATCAGCTGGGACTCCAAGTTTGAGAAAACTTCTGTTACATAGTATTGTTAAAAGAGAAAACTGCAAAAATTCAGGGTAGAGATATTAGTTGACTTTATTTTCAATTCAAATTTAAAACACCTTGTTCCACAAAAAACAGAATGAGTATTCTCTGATAGGCCCAGCAAAAACCAGAACCAAAATCAAAAGGAAAACATCAAAAAAATAAATAAATAAATAAATAAACTCAAAAGAGACTGGTCATTTTACCTACTTTGTAGGACTGGAACGTGGAGACAGGACAATGAAAAAATAACTGGTTGTCATCAAACAATTGCAGGTTACAATCTGTCCCTGACTTAGGAAAGAGTTCAGTTACCAAATAACATTCATAAGTATAACAAAGTGAGCTTTAGATACCTTTGGTGCAAATATACAATGTAATGGATTAAAAAAAATAAACACAGAAGCATATAATAATTTCCCACCTGTACTCTCCTGTATATTATCACACTGTACAGTAAGCACACAGCAGCACAACCTCGATAATGCCTGGCAGATGTATGAGCTACTTGAGCGATTTGTTCACATCTATAAGGTAAGACCCTTGCCTATCTGTCAAAGTTCACAACTCAGATGTTCGTAAGTGGGACTTACTTTACTTCTATTTAAAGAGTAGGCAGAAAACAACTTTATTATCACATTAATTAAAACTAATCTGTTTAAAAAATTAGGCTATTACTGCTCTAATCTTGATTCTTTGGAAGACTGGTTATACAATTTAGCTCCAGTTTTGTGCTGGAGCCTTATAGGGACTTCATTTTGTCCTGCATTAATTAATTATGTATTTATATTTTGGGTTTTTGTTATTACTCAAAGATACTAATTGATATTCTCAGTACGGATTCCTCAGAAAGCTTAACAACTTACCCTTTCCTACCCCTAGGCCTTGATTGCTGAGCTCACATAAGCTCTTATTCCTTCCAAATGTGAGGTAATAAGCAAGTATTATACATCACATTTGTCTCCATCATGTGTATCTCACCCTTTAGAAGTGATTTGATAAAATTAATTCATTCTATGGTCATAAAGATTATAAAGAAATTCTTAAAGTGTTTCCAAAAATAAGTCATCTTTCATTTGTATCATAAGGATTAAAATCTCTAAAGGGAACAAAACCTCTTCTTTTGCCTTTTTTTTCTACAATGAAGAAGTGATTTTTAAAAACCATAAATGCCATCCATTCATTTAATAAGCTTATAGTTAGCACCAGTGATTTGCTGGTTTTGGTGCATTTCACTCCAGGATGTGTAAACTTGAGTATTTTGTATTTCAGTAAGAAAAAAATGGAGCCATATAAATAAATAGCCGCTATGGAAACACAGTCTCAAGGAAAATATTACATGGCTTGTTGAGGGTGAATAAGGTGAGGCACAGCTCTGCTCCGATGTTCAGGGAAGGCTCTCCAGCGCAGGTAGCAGTATGAGAAGTTGAATCCGTTGCTGTTTTGAGGACATGAGAGGAGATATTTACTACATTATCTTCTGATGCATTAAAATTTTTCCTCATAACTTAGTGGCTTGAGCATCAACAAGGATATTTCCTCTCATGCATTTTTGTGGGTCAGGATTTGGGCATGTGGGATATGCTTTGGGACAGTGGTGGGAAGTCAGAGTGGCTGGACTTGGGGCAGGTTGTTTTATAGTCATAGGACTTTCCCAGGAGGTTGCTACACATGGCTATTTGGCCTTGCTCAAAGCGCTGTAGCCCCAGACTGCTGGGCAGCTTGTATGGTAGCAGAAGTTAGTTGTAAGTATTCTCTAAGCAAGCTAGCAGAAAGCAAGATGGATGCTTCATTGACTGAGAAATCTTTAAATGAACCATAGAAAGTCATGCTGTGTCATTTGTCCTCATTCTGCTGATACAAAGGGTCTCAATCCTGCCCAGATATAAAGAGTAAGAAGCTGATAACAATGGTGGCAAACCTTTTAAGAGACAGAGTACCAAACTGTAATCCCAAATCCACTTATTTATCACAAAGTGCCACCATAGCAATTAAACTGGAATACTTAGGTTTTAGTTTGAAAAAGAAACCCCTCTATGTTTATATTTTTTGTTTTAAAAGGAAAAGTCAATATTATATGTGCCATGAGTTCACCATCACTGTGTCAAACCAGTGCTCCTGAGATTTAGGGTTCTCTGAAGTGAAAGGGTTTGAGTCATGACAGATGGCAGCCAGAAAAAAACTGGACCAGGTATTGGGTTCAGTTTCTGCACTTAGCAGTGCAAAACTAAGTAGCAATTGAAAAAAAAAAAACCCTCTGGGCCTAAAACTAAGAGCTTTCTTCTAGTATAAGCTTGAGACAAAAATCATAGGTTATTTACATTGATCCTATCTGATCTCTGGAGATCAGAGAGCTGCAATAATGCAAAGTAGAGGAAGGTTTGGGATCGGAGGGAGGGCTATATGGAAAAGTCACTATTGCTTTGGGACTGGTATGATTTACCAGTCAAGAATGTTTACATGTAAATTGGACACGATGACCTTGATGATTACCCACAATGGGATTTTGCTCAAGGTTTTAATACATCTCAGCTATAGCTGTTAATTAATTATTTTCTCTTATTTTTACTCCAGCGGTGCCTCACCTGTGGCACGCATGCTACAGTATGTCATTTGTATCATTGAGAGTTCCATAAAGGTTTGCTATCACTGCATTATTCCATCCATCCTCCAGCCATTATATTTAAATTTAGAACATCTCAGAAGTTGTGTTTATCAGAACTTGGACTCTTCAGTGGGACAACTGTCAAGGTCAGCCGCATTGTAAAGTTTCTTCTGGGCTGGAAGTCATTTTGAAAGATACACTGTGATGTGGCGTTCTGCATGTCTCGGAGTGCCCTGTGGCGTGGGACCATCATCTGCATCCTTACGATGGGCAAAAACACTCCCTTCCCAGCACTGTCCCCACCCCCTGCCACTTCTTTTTAGGCAATGGTTTCAGGCTTATGTTTTAAGAGATTTTATTTATATCATGTACTCATTACAGAGACAGAAAATAACCAACACAAATATTTCAATAGGAGACCTATGCCTACCTAGCATGTGTGAGCACCTGGGTTTGACCCCTAGTGCCACAAAACAAAACAAAAAGCAGGACACAAACTGCAGTCCCTCGTACATAGCAATTCTGTTATCCACTCAGCAGTATGATGCCCAATCCTTTATGAAGTCCATCTTCCTCTCTGGTGTACTCTTCTGTCTCTTGGGTTCATCCTTTGTTATCACTGGATTTCCATAAAAAGTGACCCGTGTACATAAAAGACAAAATTTCTCAGCATATTTCTTTTTGGTAGTAAGTCACAAGTCCAGAGTTCATTTTATAATATTTGTCCTTTTTCATCTCACCTTGTCATTGTTATTTTTCAAATGTAGGTTTTTGTAAGATAGCAACTTGAAGTCTACTATATCACGGAAAATCCACACTCACAAATCTCTGTGAAATAGGCCTTTCTTTTCTTGGGCCCTGCATAGTGTCTCATTGTGATTGTAATAAATGGCCACACATTTAATTGCTTGAAGAATGCAAAGCAATTGTCTCAGAGTTCTGAGGGTCAGAAGTCTAAAATGGGTCAGCAGGGCACATTCTTTCTGATGGCCCTGAGGAATAACTTATATCCTTGCTTTTCTCAATTCTGTCCACATTCCTTGGCTTGTAGTTCCATGATATGAAACTTTGCTATCATTAACACATCTGTTTCTTTACCTCTGACTCTCCTGCTTTCCCTTTCATTTGGGAATACAATGGGACCATCCAGAAAATTCAAGATTACCTCCCTATCCCCAAATCCTTAAATTAATCACATCTGCACAATTCTTTTGCCATGTACATTATACAAGTTATTATGGAAATGTACAATAAATTCTTAAAAACTTACTACAGTAAAAGACACATAACTAAATTAATCCTCCTCAAAAAAACTCCCTCACTTTAAACATTTTTATCTCATTGTTCTTGTCACTTTCTGAAACAGTTGCAGAAGTCCTTTTCTATGTCTTTAGTTGTACTGTTTTGATACCTCAATGTCCCAGAACAAGTCAAAACATTAAGTACATTTCATGGTTGTTTTCACATTAAAGAAGAGCCACAAGTTGCATGGTGCCAGACCAAGGAAATAAAGTAGACTTCCAGAACTTCATAAAGTGGCAAGAATTATTAAGTATAATCCACATATTTTGAGGGGGATTAATAACACTGTCTTACACTATCACAGATTTTCCAAATTGTAACGTTCACTGTGTATTTGGATCACAACTTACATAACCCCTCACAGGAGCAGCTGTGAAGCACTGAGAAAACTCTCGGGATTCTCAGAGGTCCTGTTGTGCAATGGAGACAATCAGTGATGTGGACTTGTACAGTCCCCAAGGGACACTTTATCTGTGTGAGTTTCTACAAGGTACCATCTTAGATATTCCTGAGTATTAATGAAGGATTTTTCTCATCATGTCCCTTTCTTACTTTGAAAATTTTCCTGGATGAAGAGAGTGTTCCAAGCCCTTCCTTTTAAATTCATCAGTTTCTCTAATTTCTAGTCATACTACATGGACCCTTAGTTACTCAGTTTATCTCTTTTTTCTCTTGTTTTATTACAGGCAATTAGTAGATTTCTTATAGTACCTTCAACCTTATTTCTAAAACTCTACTAAGCTCAATCAATGAATTTTTAGAACTAGTTGTTTATATTCCATGTTACCACAGACACCAGTTTTGACAAACTTTCCATCACTCTAAGTTTCTCCTTTCCTCCCAATACTAAAAGCATTTATCCCCTTTCCTGATGGCCTTTGAGAGGCCTACCAGCATGCAGAAATAGTCTCCTCAAGGCTCTTCCAGCTTTTAGCTCCAGAGCATATGTATTTTCCCTGTATTTGGAAAGATAAAGAAATGTTGCATGTTTGGTGGTGGAAAATTTGTGTAAGTAAGTAAAATAAGCAAAGAGCTTTGCTATCACTTCCAGGAAACATTTGCTTGCAGAGGTAAAATTTGAGAAGCCTCAAGACCCAGACTGACATACTGGGCTGGCATCAATGTTTACAGAATTGTTGTTAGCGTTATGTTATTCTGAGGGGTAGGAAAAGAACCACAAATATCAGAACCATAAAACATCAGAATTCTGGGAGGACAGGAAAGGATCGAAACTGAAAAGACTGAACTGTAAATCTCATCCCTCTTTCCACCGACCACAGTGTCCCAGGTCGTGTCCTGAACTGAACCCACAGGCAGTGTTTGGTAGATGGTGATAAGGTTGGGAGCAACCAAAATTAACCTCCTCTGCATGGCTGCTTGTCACAGGATCTACCAGGTTGTTTTCTGTGACTACTGAATGTTCACTGTACTATTACGAAATAATTCTAGGTAATGTATATTTTCCAAATAATACACTAAAGATTAAATTTTAAAACTATGGTGATTTCAGCACTGAAAATAAAAAAGAAAAATATCAGACACCCACTAAAAACAGAGTAATCAGCTCGACTTCGCAGGTGCCACTAAGAACAATTTCCCCGAACATTATTTCTGCTGCCTCACATTGGAAATTCACTTTGCTACAGTTCTACTTCAATGGCATTAGTGTGGGTATTGAAAAGTTTGCTCTACAAAATGAGAAAACACAGTGATGGGAACATTGCACAGTGCATGGCTGACTGATAAATATATTTAATGCTGATAAAACAGTCTCAAGGAGAGGTCAGGCAGAGTATTATGTGAGACTGTGGTTGTCTCATCATAATATTTTTAGAATTGTTGATGATGGATTCACTTGTATAATAGAAGATATATGATTGTCTGATCCATTCTTAAAATTCATAACAATCTAGAAACCTGGAAGATCTGAAGGTGAAATCTAGGAAGCACCTGAAACATCCTTGTATATCACATATCTTACAGTTGTCAGATATACTCAGCCTTTCCCATTCTCCTGACTAACCTCCTCTTCAGATCTTTTTGAGTACCAGTTGCTAGAGATATTATTTTCATTCTAAAGCCTGTTCTTTTTTTAAAGAGTTATGCAAAAGAGTTATTTATAAAAAAATTATACACTCAATAATGGAGTACAGACACTCAAGAGAAAGGCTTTTACTTGAGAAACTTAAAGGAATAGTTGGGGGGAAACAAACAGCTTTATTTTTTACTTTTGGGGACAGAACCCAGAGCCCTCACACAGATCTACATCCCCAGCCTTTGTTTCTTTCTAATTTTTTAATTTAAATTTATTGCTACAATTTATATATACAGAATGATGTTATTGTGGGCCTATTTTTCCTGTGTGTGGTGAATAGGTAAATGCCTTTGCCCAGGAGACCTGGCCTCTTGTCTGTGTGTATATTTCAATGTATGTGTTTGCACCCAAAGCCCCCAGCATGACCATAGAAGCAGAAAGACGTTTTGTGCACCATTCTAAATGGAGAATTCATATCATGCATCTTGCAATAGGCTTCAAACTCTTCTCAGAATCTGAAACCTCACCAACAAAACTCATTCTCCTTTTCAGAAACATTATTTAATTTAGGTGAATTATCAATTGTTTGCCCATAACTCCTGATTTATAAGTCATCTGTCTATGGAAAAGTTAACGTGTCCCTGCTTTCCTCCCTGTTACTTGAAAAGTGGGAGTAATAATATCACAAAAGAAAAAAAAAACAATTTTAATCTATAGCATAGGTGGATACTTTCTGTTATAAAAGATAAAGATGCCAAAAAAGAGAAGTGGTATAACTTAGTGAACTTGGACTCAACCCCAAGTCAAAACACAAAGTTATTTGTCCTATAACAAAGGCAGAAGGGCCTGGGATTTAGCTTAGCTGCATAAGCACCTGCTTTGCAAGCATGAGGTTGTGAGTTCGACCCTCGGTTTAAAAAAAAAAAGAAAAAGAAAAAAGAAAACTGCAAATTGGGATTATTCACAGCTTCAGACAAGGCAAAATGAGAATGATTAAAAAAAATAAGTAGTGAAAACAAGTTGATGGAGAGAGTATGTTAAAATAGCTGACCAAGTCCTGGTTACATTAATAAATTCAGAAGAGGATTGAATATTCCAAACTGGTTTTATTTTTCATCAAATGTCCAAATTCTTCAGGCTTAGCTGATTTTAAAATACACACTACTGATTTTTTTTTCCAATACAAAATTTTAAAAAGTATATCAAGTTGTGTTTCATTTTACTGTCCAAAGATTTCTGTGCAGTGTTCCAGAATGACTAATGAGAAATTGTCAAACTTTCTCATTCTTTCATTAGACATAAGGTTTCAAATGTGCTGCAGGAAATATTTTATGGCTACACATGCGTACTAGTAAAATGAAGGACTGTCATCCACTTACACTACTTACAACACATAAAAATATCTGACTGCTTCCTAAAATAAAACAGCCCAGGCCTGCCTGTGTCCCAGTTACTGAGGACAGGGAGGCAGGAACAGTACCTGAACCAGCAGTTCACGGCCAGCCTGGGCAAGGCACTGGAAAGCCAGGACTTGTGTTCTGTCTCTGCCTCTCTTTCCCTTTTTGCTTCTGCCTGTCTGTCTGTCTGTCTGTCTCTTTCACTCTCTTTCACTGTCTTTCTCAACAACTAAGTTAGCAACTAAACAAATAACTAACTCTGAATAAATCCATCCAGCCATCCATGTATCCAGCCACCCACAAATTAATTTTGGATGGTGAAACAAAAGTGAGCAGCAAAGGCCACAGCAGCATTTATTTGAGGAGCTCTCTTTAGGCTAAGAGAGCCACAGAGATACCATACATAACTGGTTGATGTTAATAGTCTCAGCACTAAATAACATCTGTTTAAAAAAACCCACTGTACTTATAGAAAAAAAGTGAATTGTAACAATAATCATTGCTGACTGTATAAACCACAGGTTGTTACACAGAAGCATCTGTCTCTCTTTCTCTCTCCCTTTCCTCCTTCCTTTCCCTCATTTAATAAATTAATTAAATCCTAAAGTACATTGAGTCAAAGGTAAATAGAGGCTCATATCCAAATACAAAACAAAGGCAAGAAACAAAGCAAAACAGTTTAACCTCACAGAAATCATATGTATGTTGATTTAAATTAGAATATAAATTCTAGAGCCGTTTAGAATTGTACTTCATGCAATTGGTAAAATCTGATTTTTGAATGTCTGAAAAAGTCAACTAATTATTGGAGACACTATAATGCTTTCCTTTCAATGCCAACCAGCAATTAATCATGCAGCCTTCTTTTATGCACTTTGAGAATTTCAAGCAATTTTGTTTTTACTTCAAGCACAAAATATATAGACAGCTTCAAGCTTCCAATATAATTTTCTTGTCAAGATCAACTGGCCTGTCAGTGATTAGTCTTTATCTTCAAGATGTCTGAAGCAGCAAGAACTAGAAACTGGAGCTGTTCATCAATATTAAAGTGATCAGAGAAAACCAAGAAGTGAGGAATTTTCTATGCTTTTAAGATTCTTCTCTCTGGAGATTCTTTTATCTCACAGATATCTTATCTCTTGATCTGGAGGCTTTGTTCTCTAAATCAGAAAATGTATGGCTTCACTTAGGCATCACATCCCTTTATGTTCCTTGTATGAAGGCTGAGAATAGAGAAGTGATTTTATTGACAAAATTTTATAATTGTATGCAGAGTCAAAACCCCTTAAGCTTAAATTTTAGTTAGGTCTTCAAATCTAGATATTTGTTAGCTTTCAAATAAATTAATTGCTTCCTGTAGGATGCAAATAATCTTAAATTGCCTGTTGTTCATCATACATTTTTGTTTCTTAACTGAGGAGGGAAGGATTGCTCCACACATTTGGATCTATCTGGGGATGATTTTCCTTGTCAACAATAGGATGAAGTAATAAAACAAGCATGTAGTATATAGCAGATAGAAACCAGAGACGCTGATAACCAAACGCTAATCTCCCAGCACAGAATTATCTGTCTCACATGTTAATGCCTAGAAAGTGAGAAACCTGCACATTAAAAAACAGAAAAATATAAAAGACAAACTGCTAACATCAGTGTCTGTCTCTTTGTCTTTAATTCTTAATTTTAACAATACGTGCTTGCAGGACACAGTGATTACATTCATTGTAGTGAATTGGTGCATATACAGAACACGTTTCTATCCTTTTTTGCCCTTCCCTCTACACCCTGTATTATTTTGCTAACATCAGACTCATTTATCTGTTAAATCATCATAAATTTAATTATAATATATACAGATTAAGAACCAGTCTAGCATACAGAAAGACCCTCTACTAGTAGCCATGAGACTGCAGAGCACTAGAGAAAATGCTCAGTGGAGGCGGGTGTGATTGTCACACCTGTAACCCCAGCTGCTATGGAGGCTGAAGCAGGAGGTTATCCTGGGCAGCTTAGTAAGATCTTCCTCAAAAATAAGAAGGGATGGAGGATGCACGTGAGAGGCAAAACACTTTTCTAGCATTGAATCATAGTGATTCAATCCTCAGTATGAAAAAACAAGCAAGCAAAAAATCAATAGAAAATATAGAGAACAGGCACAATAATACCCTTCAAGGATGATTGGAATAAATGACAAATCACTTTCCCCATCATTCATTCATTCAAACGGGAACTCACAGTAGGATCCGCAGTGTAGGGCTGCAGTGGACATAAAGATGACTCAGTTATCCAGACATCGGTAGCACATGGTCGATTATGGAGGGAAGGATGAAGAGAACAGGAAAAATATTTCCTTTTGTTTTTCTTTCATCAATTCTAATCAATATATGACACAACTCAGAAGAAAATGTGGGTGGGGAAACGTAAAAGCAGAAAAAGTCTCATAGTTATGAAAAAGCTAGTGCGCGTGTTTTGATGGATTACATGTAGTATCATCATCCTTCAGACAATACCAATTAAAGATCAGGCAGCAGTCAGACCTCTGTGCTCATTCCAAGACGCAGCCGTGCTTGGGAGGCACGGATCCTGCGCTCAAAGTTCCAGCAGCGATGGTAACCTCGTGTGGCTGTGGGCATCTTTGAAAGCTCAAGTAGGCTTTCTTTCTACTCTATAATTTACTGAGTCTTTTGTATTCAGATTAATTGTGTGCAGTTATATTTCCTCCTGCCTCTCCTAGTTTTCCCTTGGTTATACTTAGCGATTTTTCAGATTGCCACTTAGGTGACTTCTTTTCCTGTAAGCCTCCCCTGTGAGTCTGACATGTCCAAACATGGCCCCATCTCGGGGTGGGGCAGTGGCCCTGTGGGTTTCCTCAGCCTTCTGTAGCTCTTATTTACTTGGACATTCAGTAATTGGTGTATGGCATATAATGTTCTTACACAAATAAACAGATGAGCTTGCCAATGGAATTTACCCTGGTGTTTTGAAAAGTATATAGTGTAAATATATTTTATGAAAACGCCAAATTCCTTTTCATGAAGTCATTATTTTTCTGTAGCTGGACATCCTATGAAGGTTTTGAAATGTTGTATCTTAAAAATAGTTGATAGGGCACCTTGTGTTTTCTAACCACCAATGGTGTTATTCTTGAATTCTAGTGGGTGTCAAAGGGAAAGCAACCATGCATTCCTTCAAGAGTTCTTGCTCTTAATCCAAACGTTTTTGTACCTTGGAAATACAGAGTGTACACAGTAGAATATACCAGAATTATTGCCTTCAACTAAGAAGCTCAGAACACAAGCTGTTATCATTGCCCATGTCCCTTGGCATTTATTCTCTCTTTGCTCCTATAAGAGTTATAAAGAGGAATCTCCACGTAGATATCGGTCCAACCTATTCTTCAAGAATCTCTGATTTCATCATTAACCCTTAAATCAAATATCCTCCTGCTAGACTTGAGTCAAGGGCTTGAAGTATTTGTCTTCATTTTTCTCCTTTTACTTAGAGTTAATACCATATTTTTATTTATTTTTCCCAAGAGCATTACGCTCCAATCTATATGTTTGAAAAGTGAAACAAAAATTTTCTGTTTCCTTATCCTTTGGGACATGCATGGCTCCCTCGGTAAACAAGTTTATATTGAGTATTAGCATTGCATCCTCAAAATATGTTGATAAATTTCAAATGATAGACTATCTGTATTATAATCAGGTCATTTGGATGGTAAATATAAATATTTAACTAATGTAGAAATTTCTATATATAGAATTAGATACAGCTTAAATCTGTAGTTCAAGTAATGTAACTATGAATTTAAACTTTATCAGGGAGTACTTTGTCTTCTTATTCATGCATGCAATGTTTTCTTCTCTTAAAGTAGAATATATATATAATACATTTGAAGTGATAAAAATGAGCCAAAAACCTATAATTTATTTTCTTAGACTGACAGTTGTTACAAAAGATGACCTAACATTATATAGCATTATTTTGTTATGTCTCATAATTTTGCTATGGAATTTGTATAAAGAAAAATGCTCTCAAAATGGCAAATATTGTATAGGTAAAAAGAAGATATCATCAAGGACAAATGTTTTCCAAAAATAGTGTCACTGTACTAATTCTTATCTAATGAATCTTAAGAAATGCAATGATCTCATATTTGTCTGATTGTTAAAAATGCGGAGGTGGTTTAACAAGTGTTTTCGCATCATGTGTGCTTTGTTAGATGCTAAAACAGGATTTTTCTTCTTTTCTTTTTTTTTTAGAAAGTGGTATAATTAAAATAGAATCATAAGTGCCCTGGGGAGACATTCACAGTTCTAGTTAAAGATAAGTGAAATTTCACACATGTTAGCCAAAATTTCTAAATGTATGCTTATTTCTGAAGTCCTAATTTAAAAACAAATTTCCAAATTATTTTCTCTAGATCTTTTCAGTTATTCTCTGTCATTTAATATTGTTCTCCATTAAAAGAAAAAAATGTTTATTATAATGAAGAAAAATAATTTCTGTAACACTGAACTTTCTAAATTTATGTATCAAAGGTGAACTTAAATGTTGATACTCACTCACCTTTGGAACTCAGGGGCCCAGAATTATATGAATCATACTTTTCACTTCAAACCATAATCATCATTAGTGTATGCATGTACTTTCTTCATTCTTTGTCTCAGTAATGAAATGAATTCCTACAAATCCACCCTGTGAAATGAAGCCAGGATATCCACATGATCCTAATTTATTCATATATCTCCTTTATCCTCGTGAAACACGCTTGTGAAAAATCATTACCTTGTGTTTTATATTCAATCATCCCACGATTCTTTTTATATACTCTTATAAGTATTTCAACCTGTATCAACTGGATTAATTTTTGCATTTTTTAAGATTAGCTAGTATTGTGGACTATTATTTCAGCTTATGCCCAGACATTTTCAATTTATAAAACATTAATATTCTGAAAGTTCTGCTTGTAGGTCAATTGAGTGCCTAAACTGCTACCCAAAATCCTCTTACTTATCACGAAGGGCCAACTCTGCAGTTAAACCTGAATACTGAGGTTGTAGTTTAAAATAAGTAACTCACAATTTAACGTCTTTTGTCTTAGAAAAACACAGTAATAGAGATCTCAGTGATATCATCCCCTTTTTATTGAAATGTAAAAGTTTGCATCTGGCATGCTCTTGAACAATTAAAGTGATCTCTGCTGTTGTATGCATGCTGATCATTTGTCAGACCTTGACTTGGTGGCCTGGCTCAGCTGCCAGCTCTTCCTGCTGACTGCAGCTTGGCTGCCTCTGCTCTAAACTCTAGAGTGTGGAATCCTAGACTCTATGTTGCCACTAATGTTAGCTTCCAGGTTATTCCCAAACAGAAGATACGGTCTTCATTAATATTAAGAAAAATTACCTAATTTTCCAGCCTGGCAGTAGAGTGAATACAAAGCACAAAGAAAAGGCAACACCGCTTGATCAAAACAACTTTAATTTCTTTCAGGGCGGAGGGTAAAGCTCAGTGGTAGAGTGCTTTGTGCCAGGCTATTGGGTCAATCCACAAGACTGAAAAAAAAAAATTACCTATTCCTTTCAGTGTCATTCATTTTGTTGAAGTTTACGGTTTCATTCTTTTTTTAAATGCTTGAATAATGTTTCATGATTTTAGGTGCCAAGTTTTCTTTATCTGTTCTTATATCTGTGCACGTGTTGGCAAATTCCATACCATGCCTACTATAAATAATTTATATGTATACTATTTACATTTTTCTCTTGAATACTATAATGATTCTCAGAATTCTTTGTAGTAGAAAACATAGATCATGTTTTTTAAAATAATTGAATCTTAGGAAGTTTCAAATATTCTATTCTTAAACTTGGAATATAAGATTCTATACCTGAAAATATTTTATATTTCTAGACTATAATCTGCACTGTAGCTTAAGTTGCACTATCCCCAAATCCCAGAACACATGTTGAGCTTCAAATTCATCCTGTATAATTTTCAAAATTTACAATACTTTTGCAGATACAATGTGAGTTTAGCATCAGTTTCATGATTTAAGTAGACTTTGTTTCTCTGAGTCATTAAAAGGAGGTGACTGACTGGGTGAAAGGCTGTGGACATATTTTTCAATCGACAGTAAAACTTCTTTCCAAGTTTGTTCTTTAAAACGAGTGAGAGAAGAATTTGAGGAGTTGGAATGATGAGTTGGATTCACCCTCTTTCCATGAGAATCCCTGTCTGGCATTGTTCCATGTTTCTCTGAATTGGGTAAAAAGAAGGCTTACATTTCACTCTTCTAAGCAGTGTCCTGTTTTCACCAACTTTAACTTTTGTCTGCTGTGACTGTCAATATCTTTCTGACCCAAAGCACTAATCATAAAGCAATGTCTTGAAAGGTAGTTGACTGTTTTGAGGTAATTTTTGATGAAGATCTGAAAGTTGAGGCTAGTAATTGTATACCAAAGAGTAGATCATTTAAAAGTTAATAATAAACACATTTCCTAATGATGCTTTCATCATGCCTTTCCCAATATAACCCTCACGATTCACTGTTGCTTCTTCACTGTCTCTCCCAGTTCCTACCTCGCACTCCAAACCCCATGGCAGTCCCACTTGGCAGATTCCTGTTCATTTATCCCACACAGAGATGCACTTTTCTGTTTATTCTTACTCATCTAGACCATGCCCGTTCTACAGAGGCATTTTTCTTTAAATTTTTTATACAGAAAAAAGTTATCTTCCCTGAAGTTTATATCCTTCTCATACTTCATTTTCCTTTTATATGTAATAATACACACCTTTACTATTTTAGTACATATCAAAAATTATTGCATTGTCGTAACTGTTACATCTATTAGCAGTATTTACTACATTCAAACATGATTTTTTTCTAAACATCAATTTTGCACAGAACCTTAAGAAGCATTCCTGCAAATTATTTTACTATGAGACCACTCAGAAACATAAGTCTAAGGTTGAACAGAACGTACTGCAGTTAAAAAGAATTTAAAATTATTGCTTACTCTCCCAATTTTGGTATTTATATAATTTTTAAATTTGTAACTGTATTCTACTTGCTGCTGTGTTTTAGATTCTTAGATAACCATAGGCATGAAATTAATGGATATGTGAAATGCAAGACAAGAGCAGTATTTGTGTTAACTCATTCTGTGCTGGCCTCCTTGGGGTCTGTGGTATATTACTCAGAGTCATCGTTAGTTACTCATTTATCTTCCCTTACAAATAAAAAACAATATCCAGTTTTTAGCTGAGCTTATGACTTTCTAGATAATTGCTTTTTTTTGACGTGGATGAGAAATATACTCATGATGTTTTTCACATTAAAGACAGTTTCATTCTAAATCTTCTTTTGAAAAGAAAACAGGAGAAACACAGAGAAGCCACCGAAGTCGAATGTTTCCAACATGCAGAGCAAAAATCTTGAAAGCAAACTAAGGTTTTTCCTTACATGAAAAGTTAGAATAGTTTACTTTTTCATGTTAAATAGGCAGTGGTGATTACAGCTTATATATCTGTGATGAATCTTTATTTGGTAATAAATTTTTAGTCTTTGATCTTTTTTCTCTGTGGTGAGATAAATTCTCTCTTAGGAATGAACTTGCTTCACTTTGAATTAGCAAATTCTAATTTAAACACTCTACATTTCATATGTTGGCCTCATGCTTTTTTAGAACAAATGAAGTCTTGATCCTCTAAAACTTCTCTTTTATAAAGTTCTTAGATGTTGACTGTTAAACTCAGTTATTTGACAAATGTTGATTAAGTCTGTAGTTCATATGAAATGAGCACTTTGCAATTATAATTAAATGGTGGTTCTTTTAAAGTCACTCTTTGGTGTATATTATATAAATAATAGGGTTCATTGCTATATTTTTGTTCATGCATGTAATGTTCTTTGATTGTTTTACACTTCTCAAATTGTGTTCTGTAATATTCTTCATTCTATTTTTTATGATCTCTTTTTTTTTTCCTGCTCTCCACATTTGAAAGAAAACATGATGCTTATCTTTCTGAGTCTGGCTTACTCATAACCTGCTAATCTTCTAGCCAAGATATGGAATCACCCTAACTTCCCTTCAGTGGATGAATGGATAAGAAAATGTGATATTTATACACAATGGAGTATTATTCAGCTATGAAGAATGAAATGTCATTTGCAGAACAATGAATGGAATATGTTAAGTAAAATAAGCCAGCTTCAGAATATAGGTTCTTAATTAATTAACATCACTAGGTTCAGTTTATGCCTATCTTTCTCTATTTAAAGTCTTTATTCAGAAAATACTTAATTACATGTTTCAAAAGCTGTTAAATTGTTACAGTAAGAAACGCCTTCTATCATAATGAGATAGAAAGTAGTAGATATTTTCAAGCTATCCAGCCCTGTGCTCAGTCCTTTCATGTGCCTACCTGTCTCATATATTCCTGCCACCTTAAAGAGATTGGGAATGGCGAGAGAAAACCAAGATCTCACAGCTAGTAAATAATGCCCTAGAATTTAAATTGCAGGCTGGATGAGTTCGGAACCTACCCTCTTAAACATTGTGGTCAGGTATGGGAAAAGATATGTTTTATTTATAGGAGCATAGAACATAGCACAGCTACTAGTAAGGGCAAGATGAAACAAGTGGGTAATCGTACTGTACACACGATCATGGAGGAATCAGTGGTGACTAACACCTGTGTGGGTCCTATCAGTTCTTCTCTTCATGCGCCCTCCCATTGTTCAACTCCAGCTGTGCTATCTGTGGTAAAAGGACCTTAAAGGGCAAGTCAGCCCTTTGGGAAGGATGCAGTGAGGTTGGATTGCTTGCTGTCTTCTCTCAGTTTATCGGAAGTGCTGGATGTAGAAACAGTGTGTCTTAAAACTTTTATTAGTACATGCTTGCATTCACTATAGGAAATTGGTACATGTACATAACACATTCCGATACTTCATTTCCTCTTCTCTCAACCTCTGTTTATTTTTTTTCCTGTTATATGTTGCATTTATTTATTTTTTATTTAAAGAAAAAAGCAACAGAGAAAAGAGGGTAGAAGTAATATAGAATTAAAAAAAAAACACGAGATCACTAGTTGGTAAATTACATATTGTTATCTTAAAGTTACAAAATCAAAGCTTAAAAAGTGGACAATCAAACTATGAAGTATAAACTGATGAACCAACAAAAACTTAGTACTATGATTATCTATCTTGCGCACTTAAACATATGCACATTTCTCAGATGAAGATATACAAGTGCCAAATAAATGCATGAAGAAGTGTTCACCATTGCTGGTCATCTGAGAAATGCAAATTAAAACAGCACTGAATTTCATCTTCAGGAAGAATGGCTGCCATTAAGAAATCAACTGATAACAAATGTTAGCGAGGCTGTGGGGAAAACAGAACATTTTGTGGGAGTGTAGGCTGGTGCAGCCACTGTGGAAATCAGTATGGAGATTCCTCAAAAAACTAGAATTTGAAATTCCATTCAATCCAGCTATTCCCCTCCTGGGCATTTCCCCAGAAAAATTAAAAACGACATGTCACAGCAATGTATGTGCACTCATGCTTATAGCAACACAATTTATAATAGCTAAATCTTGGAAATAACCCAAATGCCATCAACCATAGAATGGATGAAAAAGATGTGGCATTTTTATACGATGGAATAATACCTCTCTTTATTTTTATAGCATCAGTCAGAGTCATTTATTTGTAAGATCATATAATTTGATTATCATACATACAGGTTTAAAACCAAACTAATAGGCCAAAGAGCATATAAAACTTGTAAGACAATTTACTAAATCAAGGATGCATTGTCTGTGCTAGGTTACCATATTTTTTACTTTTTTTTTTCTTTTTAGAACCATAGTAGTTCTACTGACCCTTCATAGTTTTTATTTCCCTTATTTATTTATTTATTTTTTAGATTTTTATGTACTCAGGCAAAAATATATGAATTAAAAGTCCAAAAATAGTTAAGACGAAGAAGAAAGATTCCCTCATGAAAGATATAAAGCCAGATAAAATTAGACTTCTCAGAAATAATGCTAATTTAACTCTTTTATGGAAGTGCTACGATATACACATTTATCCTTTTGTTTTTCCTATTTTGATAAATTTGTATGTATTTTGAGTCTTTTATTTTCAGTTGATTTATTCTACTATTGTTTCATGTAATTTCTTAAGACAAACATTAAATTGTTACATTTCATTTCTAAATTTTTGCCTGTAAGTTTTATCTGGCAACAGTGTTTAGATATTTGCATGCAAAGTTCCCTAAACTAGAGACAATGTTTTTCACATCTTTACTCTCCCTGATCACAAGCTTGGAGTCCTGTCTGGACGACCTACCAAATTCAGAACCAGTCTGAGTTACATCATGATACCCTGTCTCAAAAGGAATCAGTATAATATATATATATGGAAAGACAGCCATAACATTGCTTTTTATAATCATGAAAAAGTTTCAAGTGGCCAAAACTTTCCAGATCTCACATGGAAAATTTTTTTTTATCCAGAGTATATGTATTATAATAAAAACAATCTAAATATTGAGGTAAGGGTGACACAAATACACACGGGTAGACAGATGCACTTACTTATGACAATTGCCATTTCTTGATTATTCCTGACTGTATTTACAACGTAATATTTTGTAAATAATTTTTTCTTCTTTTGAATTAGCATTTTTATATTTAAACTCAGTATATTTAATTTACTACAAAGATGTGAATGGTATTATCACTACAAACAAAATGTACAATATGTCAGTAATTGAAATAAAAACACTGACACTCTTTCCCTGAATATTGAGAATAAAAAGTAACTATCTCAGTTTTATTTATTGTCATATCAAGAGATTCTCATTGGAGTGACTGAGTCTCACTGTGCTAACATAATTTGTTTATCTCAATACACTAATACCATTTGAATTTTAGAAATAGTTCTGGATGAAAATGTCTCTCTTTGTTATTTTTCTTGTTTGCTCATCTCTGCCTCCATTTGCTAGATTTGAAGTAATGCAATTTAATAGGGGCCATTAATTAATATATACTAGCAGAGAATAACAAAAGACCACCTAAGATTTCTATTACTTTGAAAATATTCTAATATTTGTAATTTTTCCAATAATTCACTTTTCTGCAAGAAGAGATGTCAAGATTTGGATCTATACTATAACAATTTTATGATGTTGAAGAGAATTGCAGAAAAACTAATAACTTTGTTTTCTTCTGCGATTATCAAAGCCACACACGCACACACACACACACACACACACACACACACAGAGAGACACAGAGTTTTGACCTTTGAGTAGGGAATATCCTGGATAAGATGCCATTGTAGAATGGAAAAACAATTAACATTTTTATTGATGATAGAGAAACTTTGCACACATATTTCTAAAATGTGATAATCTAAGGGATAGTAATGTATTCCACTTCGTTTCTTTCTTTTTTTTTTTCCAGTACTAGAGTTTGAACACAAGATCTTTGCACTGAGTTACAGCCCTAATCCTTTTCCATTTATAATTGTGAAACTAGGTCTTGGTAAGTCATTAAGTTGCTCAGGCTAAGCTCAAACTTGTGATTTTCCTGCTTCTGTCTCTTAGAATCCTGAGATTATAGGCATGTGCCACCATTTCCAGTTTCAGTCTCCCGTTTTAATCTATGTGACGTTTTTTCACCTTTTAAAGAGTGTGAAATAGGAATATATTTATCATAATCAGAACCTAGCATTCTTGCAAATTAGGTGTAAGGAAAGCAGTAGAAAGCAGTAAATTCAGGGAACTAATAGAAAATAACATCTACCCAAAAAGATCAGTTAAACACAACTTAATACCTCTGGTTTTTTGTTTGTTTGATTTGTTTTTTGTGGGTTTTTTTTGTAAACACAGATGAACTATAAATAAGGAACCATTAAAAGCTGTGTTGTATCTGTTTTTAGTCCATGTAAGGCCCACTTCCATACAGACAACTAAATAAATGTCCAAGAAGAAATATTAAATGTTTGTCCAGGAAAGAATTTCCTCCCAACAGAATTGAAGCTAGATGTTAGTTGAGTGTTCAAGGACATTTTTTTATCCATGACGATATATTTCCTTGTTGAATTTGTAATTCTGCATCTCTGTGTCCTTTAGTGAAATTAAAATTACTGTTTTCCATAATGCAGTCATACTCATGAGATTATTCATTATTTATTATTTATTTATTTATTTATTTATTTTGTAGCAAGGATTGAAGTCACAATCTTGCACTTGCCAGGCAGATACTTATAATGCTGAGCTAAATCCCCAGCCCTCATGAGATTCTTTAAAAGCAGGTCTAATGAAGCAGTGTATGCTGTATGACATGTAATACTATCTATTATTTGACTTTTGAATTTTAATATATGTTGTTAATGGGCATGTGAACTTTATGCAGATTATCTATGTTACTAAAGGTTATTTTTAAATAATATGAGTGAATTAAATCTTATTTTAAATGTACCAGAGAAGTGTGCTATTATTAGGAATCTTGTGATAAACACTTTACGTGAAATATTCTAATTTTTTTTTTTTACATTGTGACTTCTGTAGTGCTAACTAAAATTAGGTGTAGGTATATTGGATAAATATTCAAAGAAAGGAGTTCATGATTCTTAATGAAGCAGAGATTTGTTATAAGGAGAAACTCTTCAAATAGTCTTGTATTGCTTTGATGACGCTACCATATGCCAGAGTCTGACCTTGAAATTTATAAGCTTGGAAATTTGAGTTTGTCAGCACTATAACATTACATATGAGGAACATTAACAAAGTTCACAGAACTGTTGTATTAAATCAGCATACTAACTAATTTATAGCTGTTGAAAAATATTTCTTTTAAACAAACTAGAATATTTGTATAAACATGAAAGCATTCTCCTGTTGTAAGTACAATGTTACGTGGGCATTCAAATCAGTATGATAAAGTTGTTTCATTGTGATTGAACTAACATAAAGATAGGAATACATGGTATTGTCCTTGTTACTTTTTCTTTCCTTGCTGAAACAAAATACCAGGCACCCAAGGTTAGAGGAGGAACAGGTTATGTAGCTCACAGTTTGTAGAGGTTTCAGTCCATAATCAGCTGGCTCTAAATCAGGATAGCTAATAGTAGAGGGGCAATGGCTCATGGTGCTAGAAAACAGCAAAAACAACAAGAACAGAGAAAAAGAGAGACAGAGCCTCTTTCTGTGCCTTGTATTGTATATGGGCTACCAACTCTAGGGCAGGGGTAGCACTTGCAGCCTTAATCCAGCATCAGACCATGAATCAATCACAAACTCTAGATGAGGCTGCCTCTGAAAAGCCTACCCCCATGATGACATGAAGCTTTGGGGGACATCCAGACACAAACCACAAAAGATATTGTATCTTCCTACTGTAAATGGCTAGAGACATTACTAATTAATCGAAGTACTCTTTTCCGTTAGCCTTTGGTTGAATTGTAGAATGCTTATCAACCCTGTTGTTAAGGAAGCCAACTCAATTGATTGGGGTTGATATGAAAGTTGACACTTGTGCTAGCTTTCAATAAATGTAACAAAATACTTCAGATAGACAACTCAAGAGATGAAAGATACAACTTGGCTGATGATTTCACAGGGTTAAGTTCATGGTCACTTGACTCCATTATTTTGTGAGGAGAGCCAGCTAAATGGAACAGGGGCAAAAGACTCCTCAAAGCTACACCCCCAATGACATGGTTCATCACTTAGGTGCCACTTTCTAAGCCCATTCAACTAATGAACTTTTCAGTACATTAATTCACTTAATGAAATTAGAAACCTCATGATACAATCACTTCCTAAAAGCCCATCAGCTGGCAACCAAGCCTTCAATACAACTGTTTGGGGAACATTTTAGATCCTAGCTATAACAATAACTGTTTTGGATAGATCTTTGTTTTGACTTCCTATATCCTTATGAGTTGGATTAATTTTTCCATGAGATCTTTTTCTGATCCACAAATAACTATTGATTTCAGTAAATGATATTACTATTCTTATTTTCTGCATCTATAAAAGTAAGTTATACTAAACAATTTAAAGCAGGTCCCCATTATGGTATATCATTCTTAAATTTATCCAAAACTCTTTAAGCCATAAGTTTTGTCTATCTATAGGAATAATTCCACAATGAAGTGAATCAGCAGTTATTTGCTGCTGTTCTCTTTTTAGGTCACCTGAGTCCAAATATTGCCTTGGTAGGAAAGAATTCCTTAAAACATTAATTATGTTTTCTGTAGGAGTTTAGTTGAGAGTGTTGTAACATTTACCAGGTGTTTCCCATTATTTATTTATAGATTAGTTATTGTCTCATGTAAATTATTTCTCTAGAATAGACATTATATGTCAAATCTGAGAACAGAAATACCAAAACAAGTTTGAAATCAGAGATATTATTTTCTGGAAAATGTTGCTGCCTGTAAAATTAGGCATATTTGCAATACACTGCCTAAATGCAGATAAAGCAAAACTGTTTTCTGTTACATTTATTATCCATATATGACTAATAGTAGCAAATGGCTCTTAGTTATAGAGCCTCCAGAGCATCATGAAATAGTCTCTGTTTTAATGATGAAAAAGATTTCTCATATGGAAATATTTTTATTTTATAATTCGGAGCCTGTGGCTCTGTACTCACTAAAACAATTGCACAGATTTTATATTACATACTTCCCCAAATGTCTGGTTAAGGCAAATATTATGAAGTTCTCATTGGTGTTAAAAAGTGAATCTTGTGACATAGATCATTGTTCCATGTACAACAGTAACACAGTCTTTGTTTCTTTCTTTTCATTCACTTAAAATGATATATTTCCACTTGAAGTTTTTCATTCACTTTAAGTAGAATATTCATCAGCTGTGCTCATTTAAAAGATATTAATGTTCTCTTTCTTTGCTTACACTTTTAGTCTTGCTCAAGACAGACACTAAATGTGATTAGAACAATTAGTGCCACATCAGTTTCGTAATACATGTCTGTATGGCCTATGAGAAGTCTTTGTCCTGAAATAGAAATTTCAGATCTCTGCTCTGAAAGTAGCCAACTGCTATCTGCTGCCTGACTAAACTACCATTTATGTTTTGTATAATATGGGCAGAAACCAATTTTAATTTAATATATAAACGTAAAACTTCAGCTTCCACTAGCTGTAATGTGGGCCCCAGGATTTTGTTTATTTATTTATTATCAGGAAAGCCTGCCTCTTGTGAGCGTCTGTGATGGAAATGCACTGTGCAAGGAGTGACTCTATTAGGCTATAGGAGAAGATGAAAATGGTTTGAGATAAATAAAAAAGCAATTACCTAGGCCTGGGAAAGTGATACCACACATTTATTCAGGAAGCATTTAACTTACTCGGAGCTCCATTTCAATGAATTGTTATTCTTTTTTCCATTTTTCCTAATATATGCCAAGTCAAACGAGAAGGGGCAGAAAGATGTTTCACATCCTGGCGATAAAATTTGGGAATTTTGAGACAGCAGCTATTAAAGGAAAAACAAAGACACTAAAATGTCCTTCACTCCATTGCCAGTACTGGACACTGAGGGCAAAGCATGTAAAATTGCGCCATAACCAAGAAACATGAGACACACAGATTAGAGCTAAGAACGTTTTCCAGAAAGCTGGTGATTAAATGGTGGTGATTTTGAGAGCAATAGTCAAAGTTTTACTTGCAACTTCACAACTAATGACAAGGAATAAAATAAGAGAAAGAAGACACAGGTTTTTTTAAGTTATTGCTACTTCTGTCTTCAACTAGACTGCTGTATTTCAATGTTACTGTAGCTTATTTTCCCCAAATTGGCTTTTCTTACATTTTTTTTTTAAGTCTTGAAACTTTCCTTTTGCCTCTCCAGATCTCATTTGTCAATAGAGATTACCCGGTCTTATTATGCAACACCCTTCTCCATAGGGAGACCCATCCAAGAAAGGTTGAGAATGGAGGTCATTAAACAGAATGGAGTGCAGTTGAGAATGGTCCCCCTGCCACAGTGGGGCTCCTCAGAAGCTGAGCACGGCCCTTAATGAATTTTGGTCATTTTTCCAACTAGGGTTTTAGAATATTTGTGATCTTCTCTTTTTCTTTAAATCTTCTTCGTCATACAGTTAATTTTCTTTGCGTTGGCTAAAAATTGCCACTGATTCTGTTTCTTTGTTTGAGATGCTTTGTCTCACAGCCATTTCTTGCTTCAGCCTCCCAAGTGCTAGGATTACAGATGTGTGTCACTAAGCCTGGCCAACAGCCTGCTCTTATCTTTTATCCTTGTAAATTTGGGGGAAAAAACTACATTTGTTTTTTGTTTGTTTTATTTTGCATTTGTTTTTGTTTCTGTTTTTGTTTTCTTTTTGGTACCAGGGATTGAACTCATGACATAGCTCTTGCCAGGCAGGTGCTTATGCCTGCTGAGCTAAATCCCCATTCCAAAGATTAAGTTTCTTTGCTTCTCTCCCCTTTAGTGTGTGTGTGGGTGGAAAGGAATGTTGAAATTTAAACCCAGGGCTTTCACACTGAGGTAATTCCTTAGCCCCGTCCTGTCCTGTCCTTTCCTATTTCCTTTTCGTTTCTATTCTTCTCCCTCCCTCCCTCCCTTTCTCTCTGTCTCTGTCTCTCTGTCTCTCTGTCTCTCTCTCTCTCTCTCTCTCTCTCTCTCTATATATATATATATATATATATATATATATATATATATAAAGATCTATCTATCTGTTATCTATCTATTATCTATCTCACAAAGTTGCTAAATTGCCCAGTCAGGGCTACAACTCGCATTTCTCCTACCTCACCCTCCCAGATGCTCAGATTGTAAGTTTGCATCACCATGTTCAGCTCATCTCTTTGCCTTATATACTGGCTGCCTTTTTATTACTGAACTTTCTATAATTTATTTTCTAGTGCTTCAGTGCATATTTTCCTTGGGCAGTCCTGGATTTTGTTTCTTTGTTTCTCATCAACTATGATGTGGACAAGTAGAAAGAGAAATTTCCTCAAAAAGAGCCCTTCTTCATTTTTCTGAATATTGCTGTGATGTTCAATTGAAATGTAATTGTGAATATATTGCACAACACAATCATCATATAAACGTCATATTTTTTTTATAATTTTCTTTATTTTTTATTTTCCTGCAGTGCTTCACATTAGTTTCTGTAATGTTAATAATTGCACATAGAACACTCTACTTCTGTAATAGAATGGCTATCTTGGCTTGGGCACAAAGCCCTTAGACATGATTGATGATTGCATTACATTATTGACTGTATTATATCAATAGCAATAAGGAAAACTGGAAAATTATGTTACTGATGGATTTTTTTTATCTTTTTTGATTTGTGGTTATTTAACATGCAGAAGAAAAATACTTTGGTTTTGTCCATTAAACATTGGTATCAAAGTTTCCTAAATTTTTACTTTTATAGTACAGTTGTTGGAGGGAAATAGAGTTGATACTATTGCCAGCTTGTAGGAGTTCTCAGTATTGACTCTCGATGCCGAAATGTTCAATTAAGGTAGGAAGACTCATTGTTCAGTGTCTTCTGTCAAAATGGCCAAAGGTCAGATACTTTTACTTTTGTTTTTTGGGGGGTGTTGGCTTTGCAGAAAATGTGAGGTTGGAAGTGAATTTCAAAAACTAGTCTAATTCATATAACTTAGTATAACTTACAGAAGTTAAAGACATATGAACATCATTTCTCCTAATTATTAGCAAAAATATAAATATACACATATATTTGTGACACTTAAATTTCTATGTGCCAATATAAGGCTTCTGAAGAAAGATTATTCATATTTCATTGCTTAAGGGTATTGGAAATGATTTTCTTGATAAAATTTCCATGATTTACTAGCATAAGTATTTCCAACACTTTACTCGGTCCAAAGTAGAAAAAATTTCCAAAGTTTCCTCCTGATCCTATTTTCTATAATTAAAATTTAAACTAGGAAAATACAACTTAGTTTTAGAATCAAACAAGCCCTATCTCGTTCTTGATATGACCAAGGGCTGTTTATGCAATCTGGGTGTAATTGAAAACATTATATCAAAGCTATAGGGTACATTGAAAAGCTACACTAAGTAGTAAATTGGGACTTAGTGTTTAATGTAACTAGCAAGACAAAGAAACACAAGATTTTATGGGTGATCAGGGGCATAAGCAACTCCCAGTGAGTACTTACAGCCTGCGGAGTGCAGTTAGCCAACTCGAGCATTTGGGTGAAACAAGGTCTTTTACCTATGCTCATGTAGTTGTAGGCTAAGAACGTTAGTTTTTATATATACTTTTCAATGGTTGGAAACAATAAAAAGATGGAATATTTGTGATGGAAAATTATATCAAATTTGAATTTATTGTCCATAAATACAATTTTATTAGGATACAGCCACTGTCATTTGTTTCTGTGTAGTTTATGGCTCATTTTGTGTTTTGGCAGTAGAGTTTGGGTAGTTGTAGTAGATATTTTCTGTTCATTTCTTTTTGGAGAATGTTTGGCCTAGTTTCCGGCAGAGACTTAAGATCTCATCATATAAGCTGCCTTGAAATGATACGTAACTTGAATAATGTGTAGTACTTCCGTTCATTCCATAGGATTAGACTGTGTGAAGTGATATGAAGAATGCCATAGAGTGATGCCTATTTAATGTGCTAATTTGTGAGTGCTAGAATCGTCTGTAAGCCTCTGTTAGATATGCATCTGATTCCATCAGGTAAATCGTAACTACAAAGTGCCTGCTTTGGTGTCATATTGTGTAGATTTATGTGCTGTGTGATTAGAGAAATCACTAAATGTCTCCAAATTTTCATTATATTATCTGAACGATGAGAAAACAGTACTATCTCATAGGATCATCATTATTTTATGAAAAAATAAAACATCACAACAAAATAATAATAGTAAATATGCCGTGTATCATTATCTTCAAAGTAGTTACTGAGTATAGGACATAAAACCAATACATTCTTATACAGAAAAAGCAGATAATAACATAAAACTTTTTTAATCAACTACGATAAACTAGTAGCTTAAATGATTAAACAAAACTTCCCCCATTTAGAACTATGTTTGATTAAGTGTCCATTAAAATTTGGCAATGCATATTGTCAGAAATCTAAATAGCTAAAAATATATGAATGAATCCTTAGCTTAATAGTTTATTAAGACAATACAAGAATTACATGCAAATTATCAAATATAGTAAAGTGGTAATAAACCTACATTTTACACAGTTAATTAAATCATATTTCTATATAACCATTCATTATAGATTTCATTTGTATTTATTTTCATTAAGGGTTTGTTAAATGCAATAAACTAGTTTTAATCCCAGTTTTCTATTTTTTCAGTTTTTCTCTGCTATCCTGTCTCAGTGTTTATGTCAGTGTTTGTTATCTGTATCATATTTATCTATTGCCATTTAACCTAATTTCATATTCTTTTGTGCTTGAGTGGCTTCTTTATTGATAAGAAAAAATTTCTACTCAAAATTGTGTTATGGTCTCTTGGCTTACAATGGTTCAAAATCCTGATTTTATAACACCATTTTCATCAACTCATTCCTCAGAAAGATTCTTTTTTTATTTCATCTGTAAACTTTTGCAGGTGTGTTTTATATTAGCCTTCAGAATTTTGTCTTTCTGTCTCTGAGATTTTCATATACACCCAGTTTCTTTTATTTTATATCTAGTTTAATGCTGTATGAATGAGAAAACTTATATACTTGACTTTCTTTTCAGGAAAATAAATTTTCTGATTAAATATGAAATTATGAACCCATAGAATTTCATTTGAAAAAATCTATTAATATTTTCATTGGATGTAAATAGATCATGGATTTTGTGATTTTTTTTTTTTTTTTTTTAATACCGGAGATCAAACTCACAACCTTGCACTTGCCAGGTAGGCGCTTATGCTGCTGAGCTAAATCCCCGGCCATGATATTGTTTTTTACAACATTTTTGCCAATATAAACATTAAGGAATTATGGTCTGTGTTACAATAATAATTTATTATAAGCAACAGACAGAAACATGTATAATCAATAAACTATAAATTATCAATGAACACATAGGATATGTCCTTCAACAGTGCTGGGACTATCTTCACACTTCTTGTAAAGAATCTAACTAAATCTTAAAAGTATTGCTTGAAGAATATTAATTTTTTTTCCTGGTGTACCTAGAATAATTTCAACTAAACTAAAAAAGATGACATTTGCATATTTAATGTACACATTTTATAAAGGCTGTGTTTAAACAGAAGTAGCAGTGGCAAAGTTATCTTGGTCAGAGTACTTCATTATGAACCTTTTTTTCTTTGGTCAGCAATATGAAACTGCAGCAAACTTACAGAAGAGGTCAAATTTCAATCAAAGATGTTTGGCAGTGTCTGAGATACTAATTCTGCATATCACTTCAAGCAAAATAAGAGTCATAACTAATTATATTCTCCCATCCAAGTATTAACCAGGGCTGATCCTGCTTAGTGTCTGACATCAAATGAGTTTGGGAACATTTAGGGTGATATGTCCACAGACTAAAATCAATTAGGGAGCATTTATTTATATGCTAAGTACTCTGTTTTCACTCCATCACTTGGTATTTTTCCTAAAATAAGCTTATGGGCTAGTTACCGTGATCAAGAATTTATAGGTAAAGAATGTGCAGTTAGGTTAAATGATTTTCTCTGAAATCATGTAGCTATAATGTGGCATGTAAAATATTTCTAATTCCAAAGCTAAGTTTTTAAATCTTTCTGCCTTTATTTGTTTAAGTCTTGAAAGGATTTTACTTAAGATTAAATCTCCTTTTAATCAAAACAGATTGAGCAAATAAAAGCAGAGTAGTTACCAAGGGTGAGAGACAGATAGGGGAGTGGCATAGGGAGGTATTGGAAAAGGACACTAAATTTCAGCTACACAGGAGACTGATTATAGAATATGGTGACTGTTGTTAGTGACAATATTCTATGCCCTTGAAAATTATTACGAAAATATATTTTAAGTGTTTCTGGACAAAAATGTATGTGAGGTCATGCATAAGATAGCTAGTTAGGTACATATTTCAAAACATTCTATATTGTAAATTTTATGTGTCAATCAAAACAAAATCTATGATTAAATTCTATAATCATATAATTATTTAGATTGAAGATTATCTGAAATTCCTCTCTTAAATCTAAAAAGTGGTACTAAGCTCTGTATGTTTAAGTCATTGTTGTAATCAGAGTTTACGAGAGAAAAGATTTAATACAGGATACATAATTTGTAGGATTACTTTGTAATATTCACCCAAAGTATCAAATGCAGAAATATGCAGGAGATGTTTCCTCACACTATAGACCCAAAGAATTCAGCTGAGGGCCTGGACCCCACAGTGATGTCATGCGTATGTCCAGATGGAGGCCTAGAACTCATGTCTCATGTGTCTAAATCAAGGATCTGAACTGGGAAGGCCCGAAGGTCAGTTGTGGAAGCTAGAAACCTGCCCCAGAGGGATGAAGGGTCTGTGCTAGCAGGCCAAGAGATCTGCATTACAGCAGGAAATGACAGTCAAGCTAAGCACCAGAGCTCCCCAGAAGAGAGCACAGCCATCCTTAGTAGTAGTGAGGACCGAAGCAAGCTCTTCCAACGATGAGAACAGCGAGTTGATTTCAGGAGAGTCAGCATGACAACGTTCTCCAGGAGAATCAACAACACACCATCTTCCACTGCAGTTCTCCTTCTATGCTGTTGGCAAGAATCCTCTGGTGGGCCCTCCACCCCAGCACCATGCTGACTCATTTCAGCTGGTGTTACAAGGTGACCATTAGTTAATCCATCACAGTCATCTATCCATTCAGTGAGTTATGTAGAAAACGAAGATGATACCAATGTTGATAACAACAAAAATTTCTACTTATATATTCTATTTCTTTATAAGATGAGCCAGAATTTTCTCCCACCTCCAGTATTTCTGATCTTTGAAGTCTCAAGACTCATAATACGCTTGATTACACAGAGCATCAATGGAAATATCTTCTTTGACAAAAACATGAAGAACAAGCTTTTATCATTTTGAAAAATGAAAAAAAAAAAGCTTTACGTTACGGAGTTAAGTCTAAGTGGCTTGGAGGCTGGAGCTGGGATGTGACAGAGCAATCTTTGCTGATTGTGTTATCTGGATAAGTTCTGTTAGTAGGAATTCACAATATATGCAGGTTCGGGCTCTTGTACTTCTGTGTTATTGCTGTGTGAGTCTGCATTTATTTTCATGTTATATTAATGACTCATTTTGCCTAGGGCCTGAATGCTTTACAAATTTGTGAGACCATGTTTTTCTCTGACTTTACTATATTAAGCTCTAAAAGGTAACTAACTACCCACAGTTTCAATATATTACTGTGGTCAGAAAAAGAATTTGAAGATTTTGATTCAGTTCTTAGGGGCTTGCTGACTTTGAGCAGAACATCAGCTGGATACAAAACTCAGCCCTCAAAGTAGCACATGGCTAGTATTTCTTAAGCTCTGTTAGTGGGAACTGACTTCTGCAGATCATGAACTAAAATATTAAAAGTCAGTCAAGAGCTTTGGAATCATACCTGAGATAAATGTGTTTCTTGAAATCTATGTGATTCTCAACAGTTAAGCCTGGAAATTTCTTTTCTAACCTGTCTTATCATTATTCTTTCCCAAAATAAGAATGGGCAAAAACATTATAATTAGATTTCCATATGTAAAGCTGAAAAAGTTAGTATTTTCTAATTTGGTGAGGCAGTACATGTAAAAGCAATTAACAGCTTTTGTGTACTAACTAAGGGGAGTGCTAATTATTTTTTATTTGTACCTGGGTTATTTCAATTTCATCTTCCTTTTTATGTATATTATATCATAATCCAGGAATATATTTCTTTCACGAATAAAACTGGATTCTGGCTACACTAGAAGAACTCTATTTGGGAGAGCAGAAAAACAGTTTGTTTGTTTTTTTTAGCAATCCAGAGACTATTTCCACTGAAAATTTCCCAGAGTGCAACAGTAACTGTCTTTAATTATTGGAAAATTTTCAGACATTTCCATCGCAAATTAGAAAAATATCTTTCATTTCACATTCACTGGATTATTAATGAGATATTACCAAAAATGATCAAAAATTATCATTTTGATTAATTGATTTTGAAAGACAGACTTGATAAAGTTATCAAGGCAATTGTTTTATTTAGTGTTTAGAAATTTTTGCAATAGCTATAAAGTACAAGAAAGGTAAATGTACACGTATCACTTTTGTCCATCTGAGCACCATTTTGAAAAATATTTTTTCAATTGAAATTGTTGAGGATATAATTTAATATAATTATATTAAGGATATAATTATTTAATATATTGTTTCATATGATAAATTTTCTGCTTAGTTTCTCTCACATACTTTAATGAAAAGATAGAAAATTCTGATCAAGAGCATGTATCTCTGTGATAGAAAGCCAATTGAAGCTTAGCTCTAAGATCTGTCACTTATAGACTGTGTCATATTGGTAAGGGTATTTAATTCTCCAGTTCTCAATTCTGCTATCTCTTGCTTCTTCAATTGTGAAAGTTAAAAGAGACAAGCAATATAAATGCTTATAAATGTGATAAATGTTATCCCTATTTGTTTAATTTTATACACATAGGAACATTTACTATAATCTCTTAGACAAGTAATATTCTACTTTTGAAGTATATTTTAGGGCCTCAGGCAACAAAATGAACTAGTAATCATAAGTCTCTGTGTTCCTTATATTCCCCCAAGCCTAGATATAGTGTTAATGGAATATGTGTCGATATGAATGAAAATAACAGAAAAGGCATCGAGTAATCTCTGAAGTTATAGCTATTTCCTCTGAAAATTATAAACTCATGGCTTAATTCACAAGGTTAATCGAGAGAGCAGAATATAAATAGTAGAGAAAATGTTCTAAGTGGGGTATAGCTTATCAAGAGCCCTTTTGAAGATTTTCCCCCTTTTACTGCTCTCGATTTGGCTTCCCATCTCATCTGACTTGTTCACAAGTCCTTCCATATGAGAAGAGTCCTCAGTGCTGATTGTGAATCACGTGGGCTACTGCTACCCTTGTGTGATTTTCATTTTCTGGCACTTCTGGCTGGGGGCTGCTCTAGCAGGATGTAGCTTCATCACGTGGAGCTGCCTCTTTTAAAAGTGTGATGTGCATCACCTACAAGCAGGTATTTCAGCTGGTTCAGTGAAAAGACAAAGCATTTTCATTTCTAGTTCTGAGGGCTCAGCTCCACAGACAGACACAAGAGCTCCTCTTTCAATGCTCCAAGATAACTTCAAATCTGCCAGAGAGTTCCGGTAAGTCTGGGGTGATGTGGTAGCTTCTTGGTCGAGAGGTAGCAGCCTGAAAAGAGAATTTGACCATAGCTAGGAAGCTCCCACACCAACAGACAGAATGGGATAGTGTCATGACAGGGCACCTAGCCACTGTGTGAAGGGAACTTAACCTCTGTATTTATGTTAACCAGAAGTGATCACCTGCTTCTAGATTGAAAGTCTGTTCCATAGTTAAATTGACTGTAGGGATAGTTTTGATTTTCTTTTTCTATCTAGTGAATATGTAGAAACAAAGCCTGGGAACAACAGTGAAGTATCAGGTTGTTAAACAAGTTTAGGAATGGGATGTTATTTCTAAAGAAATAATGTAAGTTTAACTGGGCATACATTTCATATCCAGTCATTTGAATCAGTCTCAGAAAAAAAAATATATAGGATCAATTAGATAAAATTCCCTGAAGCATCAAAATATTTTTGCATGCTTGAAATCCTGCAGATGGTACTCATAAGAAAAATATATTGCATTTGTTTGTAAAATATCGTTGAACACATTAGTAATTTTTCGTGGATGGCATATGTGTCCCATTGAAGTGAAAATGACAAAGTGATCACTTACAGGGAATGTAGTCAAATGTGATTTTGCTGTATTTATTTTTAACTTAGAATGGGGACAGAGAGAAATGAGGCTTAATTTTAACTACTCTGAAAGAACATTTAGAAATATGGCTTAAATTGTATCCATTCTTCTTAAGAGCTAAGTTAAAAACAGTTTTCCTTTGACAATTTAACAATGTATTAAAACCAAGATTGTTTAAAAAATAACCTAATTACTTGAGTGTCTGTATATCTTTTTTTCTGGAATCATCAGGAAATTTTATATTTCATGGCAGGTATCCTCTCTGCCAGTTTCACACACCACAACCACTGTCACTCCATCAGTTTTGCCCCAGATAAAAGTTTTATCATAATCCCCTCCTCTCTTTAATTCTCCTGTGGGTACAGAACATGATTTCCTTCAAAGATAAGTTTGGCAGTTTTTAGTCAGTCAAAAAGAAATCTTTCCACCTCCAACACTCAATATTCCATTTCTACTGTCCAAAAAGTGTCAGCACTAACACCTTTCAGATTCATTTTTCTTTCATCTCTTGTTTATTCAGTGTTTGGCAGAGTAATGATCTGGGTAGTTGGTGGAAAAATAAGTTTCCAAGTCATATCTTCAAACTACAAAATCAGAACTTGTTGATGGGAGTGAGGTGCAGGAATCTGCAAAATCCTCTGATACATATCTCTTATTATACCAAGTTTAGATACCCCTCACCCTTCATTTTGAAATAATTTTTCTATCATAGACCAAATTACTTGGGAAAAAAACACACTTTATAAAATCTTGAAAAAGTAGCACAATGTATTTAATTTCTATAAAAATGAAATTTCTAGAGAAAAACTGTTTATGTTCTATAACATCATTCTCCTCTTGTTGCCCAAAGCCTTTATTAGAGTCCCATTCCTTATCCTGTCATATATTTGTAAACACTTGGTAGAGCATTGGACAAAAACTAGAAATTTTGACTGCAAATGCTGTTGAATGTTTAGACTTTGAGATATCCTCCATGTGCAGTGATTTATGCATAGGTATGAACATCTGCAATGTGGGGGTGATTTTGTGGAAAACAACAAAATGTTATTAAATTGAGGGACGAAATATGTTTGGGAGAAGGGCACTGTGTATTATTTCTTCCACACTAAGACCAGTTTCAAATAGCAAATATTAAAAATAGGCTACTCCCTATGCCTAGCTATATAACTTTCGGTAACACCATGAATTAACATTTCTCACACACAGATAGATCGATTTCCTGCCTGCTTTGGTCCTGTCCTGTCTATTAGTACGCAAGGGCATCAGACCAAGGCTGTTACCTCACCTTCCTGAGCCCCTTCCTGCCTCCAAGTATATGTGATGCTCCTTGTGCGAAGGAAGAGCTGAGAATAGTTGTGTAGTTGACAACCTAGTTACCTATTTAATTACAAGCTTCTGCTTAGGGTTGAACCATTTACATAGCCCATTAGATTGGCATTATGATACACCCTGTCTTTTCTTAGCATTTCAGATTTCTCTTTATTGATTTCTTTGTCCTCTTGCTGAGAGATTTCCTCTAAGCATGGTTAGATTCTTTTAATCCTAAATTCATTATCTGAGCATGCCTCAATCCAGCATGTCACGCACAATAGAATGATTTTAAATGCAATCATGGGCTGACTTATTTTATTATTTGGACCCTTGGGTGACACTAGTAGTATCAGAGGGAAAGAAACTCACAATTCACTTGAATCAATACCTCTGTCACATATACACTCATCAAATTGTGTGACATCCCCTGAGGAGACATTTTCTAGGTTGAAAGGTTTATCTCATGGCATCACTAAAGCATCTGCCTCAGGCCCACCACTGAAGCATTTTGTGGGCAAGATTATTCTTTATGGCAGGTAAAAGCATTTGACCTGATAACACATCTCTTTCTTTATGCTCAGCAAATACTGGAATATTCATTTAAATATGAAATTGGAACATGTTCTTAAATATAAATTTAGTATCACCATTTGTATGTATATACAGGAAGAGACACCAATATTTTAACAGTTTGTCAAAATATTTTTAAAGTTGATAACATGTGACTTTCTTAAAGTAGATTGTACAAGCTATAATACCTACCATACAGATTTTCTGTGCTGAAAAACCTGGTTCCCTTTCTTTATTGTTCTAATTTATAAATTACAATGTCACAAAGTCTGAAAATTTCTCCTTACCTTCAACATTCCAGATGCTCACTTCAAAAATAGGTCTCAAATATTCTAAAAATATTGGATTTCTCCCCAAGAAACTTTTGTCTTAAATAAATTTTAGTTGCTGAGATATACTTGGATGTATATCACATTTGAAAGATAAAAATTGCAAAAGCTAGCCATACAAAATGACTGCCAATTCTAATTATTTTTACTAATTATATGGGATTTATTTTCATTTCTTTTCCTCTATTCCTTCTAATTGCTGAGAAAAATAACAATCTTTTTATTTTTCATTTATCTTTTAAATGTTTATGAAGAACCTAATATTTTACAAGCAAATAATTTAGATATTAAGACTTTAAGATAAAAGTCCAGGGATCACTTTAATCAGCATCTTCTTATTTATCATAACTCTCGGAGGCTGACAACCACCCTTTTACTCAGTTTCTGAGTTTGGTCTTTTAGATTTCACATGAAAGTGAAATTATGCCATGCAAAATTAATTTTTCTTCTTTGGCTTATATGACTCAGCATGTCTTTCAGTTTTGTCCATACTTTTATAAATGACAAGCAGTTATGAGGAAAACAGAGATAGGAAGAAATTGGGGAGATTAAGAAGTTGTGGTGATTTATTAGCAAACATGAGTGCTGATGGATATAATTAAATTGATTTTGATATTCATTACATGATTGTATGCATACACAAATATCACCTTGTATCCTTATGTACAACATATATAATATTTTAACAGTTTAACAAAAAGGGAAAAAAATCCCTTGTTCTCATTAAGAATATAAATTCAGGGGATGGAGATACAGTGTAGTTGTAAAGTGCAAATTTAGCAAGTATGAGGTATTAGATTCAATCTAATAAAATAAGATAAAATAAACATATAATATATATAAATATATACAAATGTTCATGTTATGCTGTTACTTTATAATCAAACCTACCAACTATATATCTTTTCAAAATAGGTACAGAATTAATAATCATTTATTTGCCAAACATATAAACTATACAAGTATAATAATATTTACAAAACTATATAAGATATTATAGTTGTTAAAATTTTCTTATACAAATAAATTGAAGCTAAGAAGTTTAGTTAGATTATCCAAAGTCATTATTTTTAGCAATAAAGAAAAGCCTAATTTGAAAGTAAATAGATATATAATGTATTTAGCATTTGTGATTTAAAATGTGATACACTGGCACCTTTTACTGTTAACTGAGAAAATTTCAAGGTGCAATAATTATTTATGGATCCTAGAATCAAGTCCCTAAAATACATTAACATTTTTTCCTTTCTACAATTTTGACCTGAAATCTTAATTTTCTTGAGCAGAGATTGGTAAACATTTCCTGTAACCATTTAGAGAATAACTATTTAGATCTTGCATGTTATGAAGTTTCTTTTACAATTTAACTTTGCTGTTTTTCCCAGTACTGGTGAGGAAAAGTAAAGCTATAGAAAATGTGGAAGCATAGCATTAACAAAAATTTATTTATAAAAATCGATGTTATATTATAATTGACCTGAGGGCCATCATTAACTAACCTTGCTTGAGAGGTTAGTTTGGTATTCTCATTTTGATCACTCATGCAACCATGTAAACATTCTTTTTCTACATACCCCTGATGTATGATTGTGCTTATTTATGGGCTATCACAGTTATGACTATTATTTTATGTTCACTATGAAATATGCACAGAGATACTAAGAATGATTGCAAATATGTAAGTACAAATTCAATTTTGCTCCACATGATGTGAACCTTCCTGCCCACAACTTGGTGTATAAAGTATTCTACTGAAAAATGCTGCCTAGCTGCAGCCAATGAAATGATAAGTCCTAAAGAAAGAAACAATTGGAATAGCTGATTAGTGTGATAAGTTGCTTAGAAGGATTGCTTTCCTCCACAATCAGAGTGTCAGTTTTCACTAAGCATAATCATTTAAGGATTAATACTTATATCTGGTTTGCTGTATTTTTGAGTCCTATTGTTACTTCCTCAATTACTTCCCTTCCCTTCCTTTCCCTTTTCCCTTTCTCCTTTTCCTTTTCCTTTCCCCTCTCCTCTTGCTGCTTTCTTTCCTCTTACCCTCCTTTCCTACCTTCTTTTAATTCTACTGGGGCCTGAGTCTAGTGCCTTGTGTGCACATAAGCAAACACACTCCTGAGACCATATCCTTAAATCGTCCAGGCTGACCTTGAACTTGTGATTCTCCTGCATTAGCGCCCCCCACCGAGTAAGTGGGTTATAGGCATGTGCTGCCACACTTGACTCTTAACAATCCTTTGATCCAGTCTTGTCTTAGTTACTCTTCTCTCATTGCTGAGACAAAATGCCTGGTCCTCTAAATTTTTAAGGAAGGAAAGGTTTAATTACCTCACTGTGAAGGTTTCAGTCCATAATTAGCTAGCTCCAACGCAGGGTGGCATGGCAGAGAGGCAACATTTCATGGCTGCAGAAGATATAAAAGCTACAAGAACAGAGAATGCGGGGAGAGAATAACCTTTTTTCTCCTTATATTGTAAGCAGGCTACCCATCCTAAGGTGGGTCCTCTACACCCTAGAACTGCTGAGTCACATAGTTAAACTTCCCAACTGCTCGACTTGACATCGTAAATCAACCACTACAAGTGTGCACTAAGATGCATGAGGCTTTAGTTTTATTTCTAGTTCTATTTCTAGTTTTATTTACAAAAACCATTTGAATTAGCCGTTTTTATTAAATAACTCTCGACTTTATTATATTTATTTCTCCTCCGAAAGGCTACAACAAAAAACTCCCCTGCAATGTTAGAACAGAGCAGTATACTCTATTTGTGCCTCTTAGTTCTATAATAAAAAAGAGCTCTTTCAATTGATTTTAGACTTTCAACTTTTGTGTTTTCAGTTATTGTCCTTTAAATTGGCTTCAAACAAGCAACTGTAGATATGTCAGTTTAAAAAAAATATAGATTTAGAAAAGGCAGCTATCTAAATTATTTTAAATGGAATTTCAATATCCTAATATTATTGTTATTGTTATTATTATTTGCATTTTCTAGATAGAGTCTCGCTATGCAGTTCAGGCTGGCCTTGAGTTCAATTTGTTGCCCAAACTGGTCTTGAACTCACAGTGATCCTCCTGCCTCTGCCTCTAAATGGCAATTATAGACATGTGCCATCACGCCCAGCTGTTTCAGGATTCCTCTAAAAATCATATTCATTATTTAGAGATCAACATATATATCCACACAAAATAATCTCTTTTCTTAGCTATTTAAGAGAAAATATAAGCTATAATTTTCTAATATAAAAACGTATTTTATAAGCATACTATAAATTCACTCTGTTCATTATCCAAGAAAATATTTTTTAAAATGTTTAATATGAGTATTTACATGTATTTTTCCAACACAGATAAGCAAGCAATAAACATTGACTGAAAAATTTAATAGCTCTCATGTTCAAAACACAGTCTAAGTATTTATGAGCATTTAACCAATGGTGCATGCATGTCCTTCATTAAATATGTGATTGGTAGGTACTTGTATGCAGGTCTGAAAAGCAGAGACATACAAAATGCCAAAAAAGTTAACCTAAGATTCATGAAAATGAAATTCTATGATTTTCTTCTAAAAATCTGTGTACTTATTTATTTTATCCATATCCCAGCTATTTATCAGTAAACAAAGTTTGGGCATATAACAAATGCTTGCTAAGTAGCATGCAACCATTGAATCCAAATCCTAATGGATATATTCTAATAGTTACAGAAGCATAAAAAATAATAACCTTGGCTAAAATTGATTGAGCGCTCACTTTAAGCCATGACTAGATTAATACCCTTCATGCATGAACTGGGATACATATTCTTCATAGGTTTCTCAACCACAGAGTAAGCGAATTAACTAATAAACTCAAGATTCAGTGACGTATCATGCTACTGTGCTCTAGTTTTTCTCAGAATACCCAAAATGCAAGCACATAGACATACAGTTATGGTGTGTTCTGATCATTCACGCTAACCTCAGCCCCACTGCTCTTGCCCTCTTAAACAAGGATGATTCTTCAAGTGCAACTAATTTGGATGTTTGTGGTAGGATATATTTTAGGCTAATTTATTTTGTATATTTAGTTTAAATTCCCTAGGAATAAAACAGACAAGACACACCCTGTGCTGAGATACCTTTTGTAACTCTTTATAGTTTGACACTTATTCATGAAAACCTGCCAGAGAGTGGCATTTGGATCAAATACAGTGGTTCTTCACTTATAGCATGCACAGTGTGCTAGAGAATAGTCTAGTTTCCCAGGATCTGCTAAATTTTAAACTGTCTCAATTTGTTTCTCAGTAAAGTTGAATGAAGTATAAGTAAGTAAAAATTTCATCATCTACTCTATTTCCTCTATTGTATCTTTCCAACTTACAGTGTTTCCTAATACTTATGATTTTTAGCTCCCTAATCCAATGAAATGAGCTCACTTATAGTGTAAAAAAATTAAGTACCCTCTTATGAGAGGAATCATATTGAAATATCCAAATGTATTAATGCATATCCTCTGAGAAAGTCAAACTAGTAAACCTAAATATAAAATTGCAACCACTAAAAAAAACCCAAAATCTGTTTTATAAATTTGATCTTTCAAAAATGTTTTCCTGAATATAATGTGGTATATTTGAAAAAATAAAAATACAAAAAATGAAAATTAATGAAAATCAAACAAAACAAAACTATTGCATTCAGTTAACTACCATTAGTATTTGTTTTATATAACTTCACAATTTGATAGAAGTAGTGTGTACCCAAGAAATTGGTATACCCAAGAAAATGTGTATACCAAAATAGTATCATGTATAAATGTTTAAAGATGTGTGTGTGTATAACATCTCTCTCTCTCTCTCTCTCTCTCTCTCTCTCTCTCTCTCTCTCTATCTATCTATATATATATATATATATATACTAAAGTATCAATTAGATGTGTTGTCAGAAACAGAAAGATACTGATAGATGCTGGTTATCTGGGCTTCTAAGGAAAGGCAGCGATGACAGGGACAAGAGAATACAGCCACACACCGTTCTTGTTAGGATGCCACCCCAGTATCACTGCATCCTAACAGACACTCCTAATGTCACTGCTCCTGTAGGACCTTACATATTTTCATACTTGCCTTTGTCAACTTCCCTATGAATCTGGACCCCCAGATTGAGTTGAAGACTGCTTTGAGCTCAATCTATATACTTAGATTCATGGCCCCTTTTGGTTTTAGTAAGTAACAGTGGATGTACTTTCTATATATATGAGATTCTTCCAAAAGGAACCTAAAAGTTGGGTTTTGGCCACATTCTAACACTGACTATATATGAAATCTGTCCATTGTTCATATCATTCCTCCTGAGTTAGTATTATAACTATTTTTCATTAAATCATCAAAATTAGAAATAATCCAATTTCTCATCAACTGTGGTGTCTCTTGGTGATGTCCATTTCCTTTGTAATCTGATCCATTTTGTTATCTTGAAAACCAGAAGACATTAAAACGTTAACAACTAGCCACATGTTAATCAGGAAAAGTGGAATAATTATGAAACAAAGTACAGGAAAACAGTATTTACTTTTAAACACAAAACAAAATAGGAAGGGGAGTATGGGTAGGTATACTATAGACCTCATTTCTTCAGTTGTTTAGGAGGGTATAAGTATTGTTTATGCTTTTTTCCTAATACTAGTTATTGATATTATTTTTATCTTCAGCTAACACCACACATTTGAGGGATTCTTAAAGCTGGTGTGGTCCAGATGTTCAATCCAAAAAGAAATATAATAATAACTTTTCATAATCTTTCATTAATTTATCTAATTATAGATGTATTCATTTTCTTTTATCTAATTGTTATTTGTTTGGTAATCAGTATGTATCATTTTTCTAAGTGTTTTACATGTAATAAGACATTTAATCTGTTGACAACCCTAGGGCATAAACAAGATTTCCCCCCTTATTTTATAGTTAAGGACACAAAGGTTACATGTTTCCTAAAATTACACAATCATTATAGAACCAAGATATTAACTTAATACAGGCAGTCTATTTTTTAAAATAAAATAAAATAAAAAACACCTCATAAAACACCTGAATCACATGCATTTCTAAAGCCATCTACTTTCTAAACCCTTTGATGACCAAAGTTATCTCTCCAGATTATGTTCAGTCACCCAAAAAACTACCATCTTGGCAGCTTTGGTACAGCAAGTGACCAGGTGTACTTTAATGAGAGAAAATTCAAGTAACTGAGGGTCTGCATAGCCTCTACTGTTCCTCCCATGCACAAATAGTCAATGAGCACATTCAGCAGGCCTAATAAACTAGAAAATGAATCTATGGAGCAGGTCATCTTGTTTGCTTTATTATTCAGAATTTTCTCCATTCTAGAAGCTTTTAAATGGACCCTCCAACTAACATTCATATGGACCATATGCATCACACATTCTAGGGGTACGGCAAGGGCTCTTTGTATATATCCTTGTTAATTCTTCTATCTTCATTTCTCTCAGCATCTGTCCAATCCTTTAGGTTCCATCTATAATTGCATATAGATTTTTACTTCAAGCCATCACAGCTTTCTCAGAGATGGGGAGAGGTAAAATTCCTCAACTAGCTTGTTTTATAGCCATTTTTTCTTTTTTGTTGTGATGTGCTGAATATTGAACAGAGGGTCTTCTATCTGGTAGGCAAGTGCTGGGTCACTGAGCCATACTTCTAACCTCACTTCTATTTTCTATAATGGAAAATATAAAAAAAAATCAAGGCAGTGTGATCACTCTAGTAAAGTTTCATTTAGTTTTCATCCAGCTCAGCACTGATCAACTGAGGACCTACCTTGTCTCACTTGTATTCTCTCCCTTCTGCTACCATTGCTGGATTACTTTGAGGAAAATCTCAGGCAAACCACTTCACCTGTAAATAGTGGAGCATATATTTTAAAAAGACAATAGCTTCCAGTTTTTTTAGTCTTTTAAAAACAACTAAAATTCAAGAGTAATTTTGTAGCAGTAATTTATAACTAGTGGTAAAACATTGCCCTTACTATAAAACTGGAACGAGCAATTTCATCCTGTCTGTCACTGATTGCTCTCCTGACAGGAGAGTGACACACAGTATGTCTAGTATGTACTTACACATTTCCTTAAGTTAGTTGTATTCCCATAGTATAACCGAGTTCAGAGCTCATGGATCTGAACTTTGGGGTGAGATAGATCAAATGGTACCCAAATCAGTAAGATTGCAGAATCACCTTTTGGTCTATGTTTAGGTGTTCAGATTCTATGAAGCTATAGTGCAAGCCAAGAGCTACTTGTCAAAAGAAGATGTGTTACTCGGTGAAGAACATGTAAATGTATTTGACGTTCACAGTGTTCTCAAACTTAATCCTTTGGGATTTGTTGCATTATTTTTATTAGTACTTGTTTGCAGCACATCATGCCTATGTTCATTGGGGGACGTTGATACATGTGCGTAACACATGTTAATATCTGTATATCTCCTTCGCCGTCTCTCCCTCCTTCTGCCTCCAACTCTTGGTCTCCTTAACATTTAGAAAATCAGCCTCTGTCTCTGTCTCTTTCTGTCTCTATGTCTCTCTGTCTCTCTCTCTCCCTCTCTGTCTGTCTCTGTTTTTATGTTTTTCTCTCTATCTCTGTTTCCTGTTACCTAATTTAGTGTGCTCTTTAATTCTGCATTCTTCCTGTACTGTCTCAGTGGGGCAAAGACGCTGTGAATACCACTGTATTATCTCTGTAGTAGTGATTCTTGCTGTGGTATTTCCATAGTGAGAAAGCAACCTTTGGCACTGAGCCTGATTTGAAAGTATCATTCTTTCAGGTAACAAATAGGCCAAATATGCCAACTAAATTATCCAGTTATCTCATACAGAAGACCAAAAAGATTCAAATTTTGTATGTTTTTGTAACAGCCAGAGACATTAATATCATTCTTTTTGGAGTGTATTAACCAAATGGCACCAAGATCACTGGATCCTCAGAAACTTCAAGTACTATTGTAACATAACATTTGTTATACTGAGCTATGCAAAATTCCCTTAATTCCCTGCTACTTTAGTCCTAGCAATCTGATGGCATCAAATAACAGAACATATTATGCCTTCTGAGATAACTAAGGACACTCTTATTATATGACTCAGAGTCAGGAGGCTATTGTATCAGTACAGGAAGTTGGAAAAAATTCACTCTCTCCCATATAAAACCAATTCTGATCTTTTCTGTGATGAAGGAAAATATTTATTAAATGAATACATATATATCAAGAGCCTAGGGCTACAGTTTTGGCTCAAAGTAGAAAATTCCAATTGTAATTACAATTATTAATGAATTAAGTGTCTGTTTATCCAGTGGCCTTTTGCAAGTGGTTTCCTTTTCTCCATTAACTAACCTGGTGACTTAAATGAAGATCCAACAGGAGTCGTCACCCTCTTTTAAAAATATTGAACTGCTCCACTAATTTTGTGCTACACTAATGGCATTGTATTCATTTTTATGAACTGGATATAATAAAATGGGCTTAGAAGCTTCTGGGTAGTTCTTCTTGTGAAAACAATACTTAACATCGAAATCCAGTGAGTCAGTGAAAGATTTCTGTTGCCTGTTGACTTCTTCATTCAAATGATTACTGGCATAAACATTAGATGATTAGGGATTTTATGGTCTGATTAGGAAGTCATTTGACAGTAAAACTCCATTTATCACTTCTGTTTATCAGCCTATAAATCATTGCTGAACTGGTGGTATCCTGGGACCTCAACAGTTAATGTAATGCCACTCAGAGCCACTGACTAATAATTCATGGCTAAACTGGTCTTTCCCCTTCTCTCACAACACAATGATTATGAAAAAAAAATTATACTTCTTTTAATGGTATACTAAGGAATGATTCATATTACATGTCTATTTGTATTATATGGACTTGTCTTCTTTTCATCAGAAAAATTCTGTTCATCTGGATTTATGTGAGAAACCATCAATCTCCTTCACCTCGTCTCCACTGAGATCATGGCTCTATTCCCCAGTCCCAGAATTACTGGTTTCTAGAGTAGCAAACAGTATCTTTTAAATTAAACAATAAAGAATTCAGAGAAAGTAATTCAATGATTAATTCAGTTGCTCTAACAGAACATAATGAAACAAACAAACAAAAAAGGTAAATAGTACCCACTGAGGATTCTTGAAGTTATTTTTGTTTGATTTTTTTTTTCAATAGACAGTTATTTACATTTCCAGGCATCATCCAGGCATTACATTTCAGTAAAAAAGACTACACACATCTTTCTGTGTTTGTTTCTTGATGCAGAATCCTTTCCAGGAAGCCACTAAAAACTTACCCTCCTGTTTCATAGTTTTATCAGTCTCTCAAGCCTCAGTCACTAACAATATGAAGGAGATAACCACAATTCACTTAAATACCCCGATTTAAGTATGTCTGAGTCATACAGAGTAATCAAGTTTTATGGGTATCATGTAACTTGAAATTAGAATGCTATTAATATGAAATACTAAATGAATATCTGTTACATAGGTTATCAAGGGCACATGATTTATTGGTATTCATTGATGAATTCCATATTTTGATGCTAAAGAATGCACAATTAGTTCCATGCTTTCTGTACCTTCAAATATCTCTGCAGAGAGAAGTTTCTTTATCTCAGCAGGGTCTGTCACCTATTCATCTCTTTTATTTTGGCATCATTGTAGTTTTTCTCAAGTACTCCAAATTCTGCTCATACCCGTTCAAACCAGAGGTTAATTTTCAATTTCAGCATCTTTAAATTCATATGAGCATAAAGCAGCCCATAATGCAGCACAGATGCTGCTCACTTTTGTATTTCTCAGCAATGAGACCACATGGGTATTGCTGTGTACTTAAGAGTTAACATTAATGTGTTAAACCTTTCAAGAGTTATCTCCAAACTTTTCTACTTATTTCATGTTTTGGGCATCTTTGTTATATGATATATACTAAATAATTTCTGGCATTGTAATGTTGTTTGACGAGGGTTATGGTTAGCTCCACATTTTTGTCAATCAGCCAGGAAAATCCTTGGTATTACCCAGAGTTACAAATTAGCATAAAAATCATAGAAACACCAGCATGTGTATTTACTTTATTGATAAATTTAGTATAATCTTAAAAAAAAATGTCTCCCCTGGGTGAAGAAATGGCATAACTAACTATTCACATATTTCCTAATCTTTCTTTTCTTTTTTTTTTTTTTTTTGCACTGAAAATCGAACTCACAATCTCACACTTGCCAGGCAGCTGCCATGATGCTGATCTATATCCCTGGCACCCTAATCACTTATATAAATTATTAAATTAATTTAATTTGTCCATGGATGGAATATTTCATCCTCTATTCAGCTTTTTAGGCTATGCTGGAAATTGAAAACACAGAAAATCCTGAAAGGTCATTGCTCAGTAGCAAGGGGATTATTGATTTTTTCTTACAAAACAACTGCAGGATAAAAGAGTAGTATCATCATATAATATCATCTTCAACCAGATAATGAATATTCCTATCCAATAAATTGCAAAAAGTTACTTATCAGACAGAAGGAATCAAAATCTTTGTACTATGAGGATATTCCCATTATAATTTCTGGGTCATAGTGCTTTTGAGGTTAATTTTCTAACTTTTATTTTAATGACATAATAATCCTATGATATTTCACCTCTGTTGGTAAAATATATGTAATTTAAGATCTCTTCTTAAAATGTTAAAAAATAACTACTGTCTTCTGTCCTAACAGTCAGCTAATAATTGTCACAATTATTACATAGGTGATAGTTACAATCCATTTTACATGAGGTAATTTTGGTTGCAAGCAACAGTAAAAAACAACACATAATTAAGTTAAATGAAAAAGGAACAGTAAAAAAATACAAAATTAAGGTAAATGGAAAAGGACAGATTTTGATAGCAAGGTTAACACCACAGTATTGAGTTGATAATAGGGACACCACCTAGTGCAGACCTTGAAAATGTGGTTTAGAATGTCCTAGTGAAGCATACAGGATTTCACTCATTTTCAGTGCCAGTTTCTTAGTACTTTCTTCTCTTGATTTCTTTCTGGTAGTCTCTTAGGCCTCAAAGATTGTTAGGGGTATCTGATTCTGGTTAATGTGGTCCTATCCTAGCTGCCAGTGCACAGGAAGAGTGCTGTATCCTTCTTGCAAGTTCTGTTTTCTTAGGCTTCCATAGGTGGAAATAGATTCCTTCTCAGTGGATGTAAAGTCTTAAGAGATTTTTTATATAAACCTTAGAAATCTAGTAGCCACATAAATAATATTTGTGTGTGTGTGTATTTACCTATGCAGAATAAGGTCAAACTCTAACTTTTTATAAGCTGCTTCTAATCAACTCATGTAACAAATATCACATTATATCCTATGTTGATTGTGATCTGTACAACCACTTTTAAATAAAGTGTAAGCCAGTAAATGAAAAGAAAGACAAATAATAAGAAAGTAAGATCGTTTTCCATGTTGACAGTAATGTAACTTCTTTTAAAACTTTGATTTTTCTTTATTTTTTACTGTAGGTTCACAAAAGCCACCCAAAATTCTTTTAAAGCTTTAAACACAAGAATTACATATATGTTTCTAAAGTGTAAAATATAAACCTGAATTTTGCTTTGACACTACACTGGTAAAATAAAGACCAAAATGTAACAAAACACGTTGGATGCTTCTGAATGGTGCCATATGTGACTTAACCAATTAGTGTATTTAGTAGATGGCCATGCAGAAGAAGCAGGTTCTGCTATAAAGATTTGCTAAAATGAAAGTATATGAGTTCTGTAATTAATTTTATTTTTGAAACTCATAATTTTAAAATGTAATAGGAATAGTAACAAATTCTTGTAGCACAATAGCTTTTTAGGATATTAAGTCTCTTTAAAGCAACAATAATCAAAATAATAATTAGAGTAATGATAGTGTATCTATTTAAGGTTGAGTTAATTTCTAAGTCTGGTGTGTATCTGACTTCCTAAGCTAAAATATAAACGAAAAATAAAGTAGCTATATCTCCAAGTAAAATACTTAGTCTCTATCACAGAGATTCACTTAATATAATTGGGCTGTCTAATGTTCTCATGTATCTGGAAAAACATTTATCTGCTGACTAATTTACTTTTCAAATATTAGTTAACATACCTCCAGTTAGCCAGTTCATATTAAGATTATGTTTATTATTCACAATTTACAAATGATATCTTGAAGAGATTATTCTAAGAACAACATGTGGCCATGTTAAAGCTAGAAGGAACAGATTATTAAAAGCAGAGGTAAATTTCACAGCAGCTGTGGTTCTGTGTAAATACTGTAGAAATTATTGTCAATGCTTCATGTCCATTGGATGGTTTGGTTTTTTGCTTATGCCTAGCACGGATGAATTCTTCAAATAAATTAAATAAAATAAATAAATTCTTCAAAATAAATTAAAATAAACCAGAAGATTATAGTTTGACAGATCAGTTCTTTGTCATAGATTAAAAGAAACCACAGAATTGTGATTTGATTAAATTATATATATGTTTGTAAATGAACTGTACTATTGACATATTTATATAAATAAATGCTACCAATTTAGAAAAGTGTAAATTACATAAATTTTCCATTTAGAATAATTTTCTTTGACTTTTATTTCAATCCAATGTGGAGCATATATGCTATTTTTGGTTTACATTTTAAACATAAACAACAGTGTAATGGATAAATGAAAAATTGTTTTAGAAATTATATTGTCTACCATATCCTTAACATCTATCTCTTAAACATCAAAAAGTAATAGTGGTGAAAAACTCTAGGTAGTATAGATAAAAATTATCTATACTAGATAGAAAAACTATCTAGTATAGATAGTTTTAGATGTATTAAAATAGTATACAAAATAAATATACAACATGAATTATAAATTCATCCATATGTGAACATTTTATATTGAAACTATCAATAACATGGAATTGGAAAATAGTTAAAATATATGAAAGCAAGCATCATCAAGTACATTTTGTATTGCTTATCTCCTAAGAGCTCAGTATTTTTAATCATTGGTGGAATAAATCCTAGATCAATTACTTAGGTCATTTGCTGTGGGAAATTCAAACAACAAGAAAAAGTAAACAACAACAATCACAACAACACAACAAAAAGTTTTGCCTAACTTTTTTTACCTTTATTTTTAAATACTAAGTCAATTAGCTGTAAATCTTTTAAAAATGTTTGCAAGTTATCTACTGTGTCCAAAGTTTTATTATAGAATATCACTAGTTAACATATTACAAGTATTTACTATAACAATTTTGCATTATGCTTACAGTTCCACATCATTTTATAGTCAACAATTGACTATTTTGGAACTATTTCAATATTATATTTAAGAAATTACTTTGTTACTAAAATTGCCTCTGAATTAGACAGTATTTTCCTCAAAATTACTATGAGAGAAAATAAAAACATGTCATGAAAATGGTACAAAATTTGGAACATAACTGTTTCAAAATGATACAAAAGATTTTAAAAATTATATGATACAGTATAAAACAGTAATCAGCATTAGCACATTTCTGAAATAAAATGAAAGAATTCAGGAAACAAGTACAAATAAAACATATTCATATCTGAAGCCTATACAAGAAACAACACAGTTAAAATATAATTAATGGATAAATCATTAAGAAAAAGAACTAAGTTAAAAACAAAGGGTATTATAGAATATAACAATAAAAAAAATTAAAAGAGGGAATTCAGGCATGGTGGTACACACCTGTAATCACAGCCATTTAGGAGACTGAGGATGGAAAATCAAAAATTTGAAGGCTAGCTAGGGCTACAGAGTAAGTTTCTATCTCATAGCCAAAAATATCGAAATTTGAGACTATGTAATAGATATTGAAGGTATATAAGTAAGGCAAAACTTATGTACAGAATAAGAGTCCCTGAAGAAAAAAATCAAGACAGAATATCAAAATATAAGGAAGAACAATTTCTTGCTTATATTTAAAGCTATGAACTAAAGATGTATCTAAGGATATCAACTTGGAATTTTCAATGTCAAAATATATTTTGATCAAATATTGTACTTTAAAGGAAAAAAAGAAAGTGTCCTTTGGACGCTTATGCCAAAAACTTTTAAACAAAAACTCCGTTCTAGAAGAAAATGTGGTAATGTGGTAAGATACAAAGGAAGAAATGAAAGCCATGTTAGCCAAACAGGTTATAGTCAGAAAAAAAAAAAAAAAAACATGAATTGTAAAGGGCACAGAAAGTCTGTCATCACTGAAACCACAGGATACTCTTACACAACCAAGTGAATACACACGCAGGAAAAGATGGGCAGTGAGCACTTACCGTTTGGTCATCCATGTAACCATTGCTAAGCGATGGTTGAAAGAGAGTAAATATGTAGCAACTATATGCCTGACAACATAAATATGTAGATGATGAAAGATAATAATTGTCTTGAAAATTTTTAGATAATAGAATAAAGCCTTTATCATGCTTTTTTCCTATTACCTCTACCACCGGGAATCAAAATAGTGGCACAAAATAGTGTCTTCATTAAAAATAAAAACATATAACAAATTAGAAATGATAGAAATAGATTGTCACATTTTTGTAATTATAAATGAATGGATTTAAGAATTAAGCACCAATAGATTAATTGTTTTCTACAAATAAGGGAAGTGACACTCAGATTGAGTATCTGACTTTATAAATTCTCACGAGTGATTACCCTGGACATTCAAATATGTTCCGTCTGGCCTCACAGATTGCCTTAATAGTACTTTTCATTAATTCAGAATTTTGCTTGGGGCTTTCATTTTGATGCCATGACCTGCATAGTAGTATAAAAGTATGTGTTTTGTGATAGCCTTGAATCATCAAACAAGATTTTGTTTTATTTGCTTTTCTGTTTGAAGTAATGAAGTTCAAATTCAGGAATGTAGGGCCTTGGATTTGATAGGTGAGTGCCGTACCGCTGAGCTATACCTCCATTCCCTCAAATACAATGTTAAATGATTATTAGCATCATTTCTATTTGTGCAATTTGCAAAACTGTCCCAGTAAATTTAAATCACATATTGAGAAAGTCATTACTTTTTTATTTATTCAATTATTTGCTTAATGAGAAAAACGTGTTGGTACTAGCACATCTTCTCAAATATTTTCTAGTCATTTTGTTTTCAATAAAAATAGACTAGGACCTGTGCTCAATAAATTAACTAAAATTTAATAATATGGTTTTATTTTTACTATGTTTGTGTTACAAACGAAATCATAAAAGTGAAAAGCAATTGAAGTTTTTCATATTAGAAATAATATAAATCTTCATTAATATAATAAAGCATCCAATGAAAACATTTATCAATTTATAGTAGTGTTGGTAGATATATGAATGTAAGAAACATTATGATTAATTCTCGAGTAAACAGCAACATGTGGAAAGTAGTTTTTTAGGATAAATTCCAATCAGAAATCTTAACATCTTATAGTTTTTTTTTTTTCTTAAAGAAGGTTAAGCTGTCAGTCATAAAGTATTAATAGTATATTTGGGAGAAGATTGAGAGCATATTTTAAGTTTAAATTTGTCAGTTGACTTCTATTAACACAAGCATGTATTTCAGTTGTAATTTAAGAAAACTATTATCCAAAAGATAAAATTATAATTTGAGCAAATATTTAAAGATAAAATTATAATTTAAGAAGAAAGGGAGAAAAATCAATGATACAACAGCATTTATTGTTGATTATTTTAGTTATAAAGCATGTTTTTAAATACATTTATGTGATAAATTTACAGTTATAGTGGCTTCATTGTAGTCACCTGTTGGCTAATGTGTAGATAAGGTAATATTTATTATCAAAAGAGCTGAATTCTTTGAAGCTCCAGTTATAGATCTGAATTAGCTTTCATTTCTACTGAAGATGTATGTACATCATATGCACTTACACACATACACATATGCACATTTCCTTTGTCTTTGGAAGTTATAAGTGAAAACTTATGAGTATACTTAAATGTAAATGTTTGCTTTATTGTTACTTATATGACATTGGCCATATAGTTGCCTAACCAATTCATCACTAAAATGAAAAAGATAGACATCTATTTCAGAAAGTTGTTGGTAATATTTAATAATGATCATAACATGGTTATAAATGCAAAGTGGTAACAAATATTAGTATTTCTGATGCCAACAAAGAACACATGCTGCATACTGCAAGCAGAGATAGTAGCTAGCCTTTATACTTTTGTTAAAAAATTTATTTTTGTTATTCAGATTCTGGATAACAAACATGACAATCTCAGTGTAGCTGTATCTGTGATAAATATTCTGAGAAATTTTTAATTTTTTTTTAAATTTTATTTTAAAGAAGTAAACAAAAGAGGAAAAATGAAAGAACAATAAACATGACAATGAAACCAAGTTTAAAGACAGGTTTGTTGGATCATTGCAATAGTTGATACAATATTTGTTATCTTTGTAGTTGTTGCACAGAGTGTAGGATATAGGCATGATATTTTATCCTAACGTTATTAGCAAAGAACATTCTTTTCAAGGAACTAAATGAAGCTAGGTATATAATTATCTTATCTATCTTGCATATATATGTACTTTTCCTTTTTCCTTCCCCCATCATGGTTTGTCTTTTCTTTTGGTAAGTTTCTTCTCAATTTGCAATATCTATTGTGCATTTATATCTTATTTAATTGTTCTTTTTTTTTTTTTTACACTCATGAGACAATATGATGTTTAGATGTAATTTCAAAAGCCTCTCAAATAATGGGCTCAATTCATTCAGGAAAGCTATGAAAAGGCTAAAAGGAAACACACACATGTATGTGGGTGGGTCCTTCTCACCTTACTCCTCCTATTAGTGGTCTTCCTACAATAAAGTTAAATTACATTTGAGATTTAATTGGTTAAAATAATGTGAATCTTACCTGACATATGCTGTTATATATATAAGAATGCGCACACACACACACAGCCACAGTGGAAATTTATGATCATTAGGCCTAAGTCTTTGAACCAAAAGTAAATCATGAATCTGTGCTGTTGAACCTCAGGATAATTTGAATCTTGGCTTCCACTTATTCTGTGAAGGAATTCACACTATAAAAGCATTTGCAAGGAAAAATTAGATCTGGATTTGACTATAATCCTGTCCAACTCAGCCTCAGTAACTACGCTTCCTCACACTGGGAAGAAGAAAAAAGGACTGAAAGTGGTGACATCAGTGCCTAGGTGTCCCTAATCTCATCTCTCCCTCTAGCATCCTAGGCCCCATCGAGGACACTTGAGCATGGTATGGATCTTCACTGTTCTCATTTGCCCGATATATCAGGGAATGTTTTGTCACTTTTTCAGAACTGTTACTAGAAAATTGACTAATAAGTCATAGTGCAGTGTTGTGCAGTTGAATATATATATATATATGTATATATATATATATACATATATATATATATATATGATAGTAATCTTTAATCAATCATTACAAGCAAATAACCAAAATATTTACTTAACAGATACTTGTGTTTTCATGTTTGGACTAATGATATCCATAGCCACAGTCTCAATTACAATGCGTTCTCCAAAATCATCATTCTCTGCCTCTCCCTCTTTCTCTCTCCTTCCTTACTTGCATGTCTACCTATGTATCATTTTTCCTGATAAAATCAGTATTACTTTTACAACTAAATAATTTTTCTTGAATTGCTGTAATAAAAGGGAAAGATAGAGCATCTGTGTCTTGAGTTCTATAATCTGTCATAGCTGGGTTAATGAGTTGTGAGACACACAGTTTAAACGCTCAGCTGATAAGTGGGCTTATCTCCTTGCCCAGGCTTTAGAAAGGCTGATCTTACATACTAGGAGGTCTGTAATGCTTTCTTGAGAATATAGAAAAGTATACATTATCTAGTAAAGTGATAGGGAATTCCTACTATTCAAAAATATATTTGCTTAATTATAAATGATTTCATTGGTGTGAATTGCCATCTTTTCAAATTCTTGTCATCTACTACTTCAGCGAGACTTAGAGGCTTAGAGACTTAGAGACTTTAATTGGACATGAAATGTCCAATTAAAGACATGAAATGTCCAATTAAAGAAGAAGTCAAAAAGAGGACAATAACCACTACTAGAAAACAGAAAACCAGTTAATTGCAACATAGTGACTTTCCCCCTAAGGGCAGGGATTGGTGTTGGATTGAAGAAGACTCCTTAGATGATCAAAATGTTAACTCTGTTTCTAAAATGCCTATAGAATTCCTGAAAATGGTGAAATAGCTTTCACACTGACCTTGTTAACTAGCTGTATAATAACTTCCCTGCTTTTAGTGAGACACAAATGGCTAATTTTAAATTTATTTAGCCATTTTGTAGAACTGACCTTTTTATACTGGCACAGCAACTGGTAAGCGTTCAAGTCCTCACTGTATATGGATGATGTCATTTTGCTTTTCTTTCCATAATTATAACAGAAGAGCTTATAATTCTGAGCCCATTTGTTTTACTGGCTTTGGATAATGAGTACAATAAAATACTATAAATAATCAAATGAATGGAAGTAAAATGAACTGTGTTCAATATGTTATTTTTAATTTTGTTATGGATGTGGCTGTAACTAGAGGACAAATAAAATTGACCAATGGGATGAAATACAGAGGCTATATTATAGATATGGATTCTAAGGAAATTTTTAATTAAAAAATTTGAGAGCCTATGTAATACAAAATAGTTGGCTTGTAGTTCAGTGAATACGTGTAAATCTCCAAGTTACTTTCATTTCTCTCAGATCATGCTGAAAATTGCTCCTTAGTTTGAGCTATTAGAGAACCATATTAACTTATTTGATATCGTAGAATTATATTTCTATTCATCAGGAGGCAAATCTGCAGCCTTTGAGAAATACAGTGGTACCTCCGTTCAGGAGGGCTTTTCTTTGTAAGCAACTTGGCTCCAAACAGAAGCGTTTGGCCAAGTTTAGTTTTTGTTTGCAAACTCTCATCCGATTAGGAACATGAACATTCATCTTTCCTGCCACGAAAATGAACATGGCCATTTTTTCCAGAATTGTGGAACAAATTAAGTTCCTGAAATAAGGTACCACTGTACTTAAACTGGCCTATGTTAGTCAATCATCACTTCAGTTACTTGTTTCAAGAGCTATAAATGAGTTTTAAGGTTTATTTTTCAAGTTAGTCTACACAAACAAAAAGAATGTATTTATATGGATTTTCCCTCTCATGATTCATTTTTAAACTGACCTTTAGGCAAAAGTAATGCTGGCTTACCTAAGGGAAGCTCATTTAACTTTATGTGATGATTTTTTGATAGTACTTTACTTATTTACTGCTTCTTGATTATTCTTCTACTGCATAGTTACACATATAAAGTGATAATATGCAGTTAAACAGTCCTTATTGCCCATTCATTATGCTCCTAAGAAAAAACAAATTTCAACATTTTTCCTTATTATCATCATTAATATCTTGGGACAAATTTCTTATCTTAATGTAATAGTGATTATCATTTCATGCATAGGATATTATAGATCCACCTCTTCCTGTTGCAGGATCCTTTAGTCCTTCACAGTCTGTTACTAGAGGGACACACCTTGCATAATATTTTCAGTGATATCTTGTGATGCAGCAACCTAGAGAATTTTCCTAATGGTTGAAATTTTTGTTTGGGTTTTAACTCATAAGATATTTTAGGGGATATAGTCACTTAAATCCATTAACAGGGAAGTATTACTTTGTTCAGATAGATTTATATAAATGTACCAAAGCATTTTAGCAATTATGTTACACTAGGTAGAGCATTTGCTGTAAAACATACCACTATTAAATATGTAAAGTGTTTGAGTCAGATGAAGATGCTTCCGATAAAACATTGATTTTGCTTGTTTTAATGTGGCAATCCATTAATGAGTCTTTATGATAACCAATTCTCTAAATTTAAATGTATTGATTTAAGTTTTTTAACAAAAATTTGTTTAGCTTAAAAACATGGTGGGTTTTCAGACACAGAATTTATGCTTCTTTCTTACAGACTGAGAAGGCAAATATTTGAAAGAGGAAACTAATTCTTCCAGTCTTTTCCAACTGTTTTTGGTACCTAAAGACCTTCTTCAGGCTGGTCCTGATCCAGGACTGATGTGGTTGCTTAAAACTTCAGGTAGATGGGGTTGGGGCCTGATCATCACTTGGAGGGGATGCTGGCTCTGCAGTGGGATACAAGGTTGAAAAGCCTTTTTATGGGGGTTTTGGTGAGTATAGGTCCTGCTGGAAAGTTAGTGGATAAGACTTTTGTTCATAACGCTGGTCATAGGTCTGTTTCAGAGTTCAGAATTCGGTGCTCAACCAGTAGGCCTATCAATAGGTGTGGAAATATGTATAGGTCCCCAAAGTTTCCTGAGACGGCTGTTTGGAGTTACTGGATGGGTACCGAGGTAGAGAGGATTGACTATTAATGTTAATTGAGAGAACATGGAACTGAATGACAAGATTACTATAGGGCCCAAGATAATACCAAGGACTACAGTCCTATCTGCTGGATCCTAGTCAGGAAAGCTATCTACCTGGATCCTGGGTACTGAAGAATTCTCAGGGATCATAGCTGAATATGCATTGAGCTGGGTCACAGAGCAGCTGTGAATCCACTGTTGAAATTTGGTTGACAGGTTTACCTTTGGGCCATGGAGGAATATGTCTCTAACTGAATTCCTGGCCAGATAGGACTATTTCTGAACTGTGGCTGAAATGTACTGGAACCCAGCCCATTTGAACCATAGAATCAGTATGAGATCCACAGTCAGACCTATTTCATCAGGGTTCCCCTTCCAAGATAGAAAGGCATGATGGAGTTTATCTCCAAACATCCCTTGGTAGACAGAACTCACTTAAAACTGCAGATAGAGGGTTGGTGAGGTATCAGAGGCCACTTTGTTGTACACAGAACTGAAGTTGGTGGTCTGTGACATGAGGCATTTGATGGGTGTGGTTCCTCCTAGGTGTTTTAGCAGATGGTGCTGTTGGCAAGGCCAAGGTTTAAATGGGGATGTGTAAGTAAATCCACTACAGGGTGTGGCTGTTTTCCCTCCTGTAGCTGATATTATAACTCCTGTGCTTAAGCCTGCTTTCCCAAAAGAGCTCTTCTCCCTAGTTAGGTCTGAGTTTTTGGAAGCTCTGACATGTTTGCCAAGTGGGATTTTGCTATGGGAGAGTATATGTTAGAGACTGTTATGGCTTGTGTTTAGATGTTCCCCCAAAGCCTAATGCAATCACAGCCAGGGCTTTTTCAGAAGTGGTTGGATCTAGAGTGTATGACACTGGAATTGATTCATGATGCAGTGGTAGGAACAAGGGCACTAGGGTTAAAAATGTGATTGTTACCTGCTTTAAGTAGCCTGGATAAAAGATATAAGGGATAGAAAGAGCTGTGTTTGTCTGACTTGCCTTGCTATCTCCTGCCCACCATGTACTGTTTCTCCTCTGCAATGCTGTCTGCAGTGCCACCCTGTCTTAAGGCAACCAATTATGGATTGAAACCTCTGCAGAATGAGATAAATAAATGTTAACTCCTTTTAAAATTGGGTGTCATATTTTGTCTTAGAAATGACAAAAGTACCTAAGATTGGGACCTTGTATTCTATCACCTTATCAATGTCATTCTCTTAATATTAATATTTTGATATTTTTTCTTCTTTTTGTAAACTGTAATAATACCTTTACAACAAAGATGGGATAACATCTATTAGCCTTAAAAGTGTTGTCTTAGGGTTAAAAATGATACAGGCAACCTAACAATATAAAGTGTGATAAGAATAATTGTATACCCCTACTAAATTAATTTTCACCATAGTTTTATATGTCATTTAATGTGCTCATCTTTGAGCCACCAATTGTATATAAAATGTACATATAAAACATGCTTGTGTGTGTGTGTGTGTGCGTGCGTGCGTGTTCCTAAAACTGAATTATAATCTTGGAAAATACAGGGGGAAATTTAGTTAGTATCCCTGTTTTAGTAGAATATTAACAAATGATTAAAATACTTTCCCACGGTCAAAATGTAGCAAGTCGAGCATCCACTTACAGCCGTGCACAGTGATATCTTGGTTGTTGAACTCAGTTCATTCCTATTTTTATTTTAACACTCAAAAGTTCAAGAAGTTGAGCATATTTTCTCATATGAAATAATTGGTTCTGAGGCCCCAAAATTACACCTGTAAATTCATTTTTCGAAGACTTTAAAAAGTTTCACAATAGTTTCTTAATTATATTGTGGTTCTCACAGTTTTCCTCATAGTTTTATAGCCAGTATCACTAACTTTTTTCAAAACTGTGATTACCAGAGTTTACATAAAATAGTCCACAACAATCAAAGAAAGCCCACAATGACAAACGTTTTAACACACTCACAGTAGCTCTCTATGTCCACTGGGTGAGAGCAGCCCTTAGACTAAAGTGTCACCTCTTTGTGTTTGACATGACATGTGGCTTACTTTTGGCCCATCCGGGTTTTATCAAGTCGGATTTTTCAGTTAACTGTTAAAGTTAGGAATACCAAGCAGAGCTTCTTTAGAGCTTTACTATTTGAGTTATGGGAAGTTCAAAGTTGGAGCTGTTCAAGAACTGAGGCGTCATTGTTTTTACTTTAAGAATTCTATCCTTTATGTACATTTCATGCCCCCCTCATGTCAGAGCTGTAAACTACTCCAGCCCAAGACAGACTGACAGGAAGAGGAGAGGCATCCTGATAAGAGCATAGTTAGCAACATAGGTAATAGTCTTCCATCTGTATCGATCTCCTGAAAACAGTGTTTCCAGAAATGAAATGGTAAATAATACAAGCCTGTTTTAAATGGGAGCTCCCCACTTTATTTCCATCACACCCCAAGTAGCATTATGCCGATGCACTGTTATAAGTTTAAGCATGTAATGCAAAAGGAGGCTGAAGTATGAGCTCATTTGTCAGACTCAGAGAGATCTAGAGGCAAGCGGAAGCTGTCGTCCTTGACATAGGTGGACATGAGAGTACCGGGCATGGAGGATGCAATCCGGGGGAAAGGGCAACACAACCTTCAACTCAGGCTCCTAGGCCTTTGTATGAATCCTTTTCACAGTGTCAACCTGGCATCGCTCTTTCCATTGATTTATTAATGTTTGAATATTGTATTGATTGCAAATAAACCTTATGATTAGGTTTCCACCAAACAACTTATCAGTTAGTTATACAAAATACTATATGTATAAAGTGAATAATGCACATTTCAAAGTCATGTCCAATATATTATGTATTCAAATGTTTTCTTTATGTATTAGGGAAGCAAAATAAAAATATTATTTTATGATTTTCAATAAGATGTTTTGCCTTTTGATTTTCTTATCAAAGTTGGGAAACACTCACTAACCAACTTTTGTTTTTTCTCCTTTTATCTCTATATAAGTCTGAAAAATGCCTCAACCCTGGTGTTTCCATAAGTGACAAAATCATTAGAATTTCACTGCTATTTGAAATTCTTTCTTTTCAGCCTACTATTTCTTCCTCATAGTGATGGATGAAATGATTCTGCATTTGCCCAAATGCTCTTCTTATTTAGGAAACTATTATACAGTTTTCATTGTTGACATAGATGTCTGAATGAAAAATTCTTAGATGTCTCTCTTCTACCTCCAATTATCTTTGCTTGCAGTATTTCCCATTTACTTAAGCCTTTCCTGTTTAAAGAAGATACACCAACATCCCATGCCAGTGAAGCCCTTTGGCTCTGTTCTTGGTCTTTCGTGTCCCTCCCCCTGGAACGTCTGGCTTCATCAGCTCTCCTCTCTCTGAATAATGAATAGTGAGCTGTCTTGTTCATTATTCATTTTCTTTCCTTTATTGGCTGCTGCTGTATAACTTACATATCTATGAACACTTCTCTTGATCAAATTGGCATCTGATAGCTCTAGTCCTTGTTAGATGCTTGAATTTGTTCTACCTGATTGTGCCAAGGACTCTCATTTTCCTATGGACAAACTCTTCTTTTATATCCTTGAAATTCTACTATTCTGAAATTAAATAACAGTGACAATAATGAAAAGAACTTCCATAAAGACATCCATGTAAATCCCCATTAAAGTTTTGAACTTCTTCTAACTAGTTGTATTTGGAAAACTTTCATTTTACTTTATCCGGGAAGGCTAATTTCACAATTTGCCAATCTGAGATTGAAAATTTTTGTCTTTTATTAGTGAAACAAAAATCTCTCTTCTTAGAATAAAAAATGAAAAGAGCATGAACTTTTGTGTCAGAGAAAGATAAAATTAGCTATTTTTCTTGTTCATGTTCTGTACTACACTAGAAAAGTTAATCATTTTCTTTGAAGCATTTTTCTCTATGTACAAATGCTATAATACAGCATCCTTTTTATATAAATACCATTAATTTTAAGTGAATATATAGCATAGTACCTCACATACAATAGCTGTTGGATAAAATCAGTTTCATTCTTTGATTTCTGTTAGTCTCTGTTCATTATGATAGTTCTCTTATCCAGAGTCATAATTTTTTGTATTTTTCTTACAGTTTGGTAGGTCTCCTGGTTTTTGCACCCTTCCTAATGATTTCAGATTTTTGTTCAAAAATGTGATTGCTTCTCAGTCTCCCTTCACTATGTTAATTCCCTCCTTTAAAAATGCTTAGAACTGAATACTTGTCTTCCTGTTTTTCACTTTCCCTAGTCAAATAGGTCAGTCATCATAGCACTTCCTGTAGCCCTTGTTTTGAACCTTAAATTCCTAATAGTTGAAGATTATAAACACTGCTTTGACAGTCACACCCCATTGTACTTTTCTAACTCTTTAGTTGACTTCTTTCAATCTCCAAATGGTACACGTCCTTGATTCTTATCTTCTGTCATGCTTTTCTACCTACTTCCATTTTATATTTCAATTATCCTGTTGGACTACACATCAATACTTCTGTTATGCTTGATACATTGTGTCAACTTGAGAAGTCTAGAAGCTTAACTAAGCATCTCAGCAGTTCTGCATCTTGTTGTGTAGAGGAGGATGTGCCCTTTCTGCTCTAGGGTGTTTTTCATTGTGTCAACTTGAGAAGTTTAGAAGTTAAATAAGTGATTCACAGGTGGAAGAGTTTAGGGTCCGTACTTCGTAAACATCCTGATCCAGGGAAAGAAGAGGACAGAGACAGGATGTGAGTGCTACGCCTGCTCTGGGGAGTGCATAACTTGCTTACAATATAAAGGAGGAAAAGAGGTTTTCCTTCCTCTGCTTTGCTCTTGCTGCATTTGCTGTCTTTTGTCATCTTGAAATGTAACATTTGAGCCAGGGATTTAGCTCAGTGGCATAAGGTTTGCCTGGCAAGCCTGAGGTCATGAGTTTGATCCCTGGTAACAAAAAAACAAAACAAACAACAAACAAAAAGTTGCATTTGTGCCTTTCCACCTTGCCTAAGTCAGCTGATTATGGACTGAAACTTCCACACTTCCACAAACTGTGAGCGAAATAAACCTCCCCTTCCTTAATTCTAAGTGTCAGGTGTTTTGTCTCAGCAACAAGAGAAAGGTAATCAAGACTACTTTCATCATCTGCCTCTTATATTTTATAACTGCCAACTTTCTAGATACACCACTATTACCTTATAGGTCAACATTAGTCACCATTTTCTCTTCTAATTATGGGCTGTCACACTTCCTGGGAGACATGTGCTGAGTCTGAGTTCATTTCATCACTCTTTTCTTTCTCATCCTTAGTTAGCTAATTAAAAAAATTAGCAGACATAATTTTCTTATTGCTTTTAATTCTATGTCTCCTCCCAAGAACAACTGATGAGATCCATTATTTTTACTCTGGACAAACTATGGTGAAAATATTTAATCACTTAGTGAATTTTTAATAGTTATTACCTCCAAATGTAGTAGTGGATTATACAGTAGTTATGAAAAATTTTAGATGTAAGAATTAGAGAACCTAATTAAGAATGGTTTAACCAAATAGAGGTTTTTTTGAACATGAGAATACAAATTTTATGTTTTTCTCAAAAACAAAACTAAATCATTGCCAGGATCAGTTTAGAAGGTTGAGAAGGCAGAGCAGAGCCAATCTATCTTCTCATGTTTCTTTTAACTTCTCTGAGATTTCTGCACAAACTTCCTTGAGGTTTTCTCATCTTATTTTAAGGAAATCTGAATTTCCTTTCTGTTCATTGAAATAAAAAAAAATATGAAGTCTTATTTGAAGATTAGCTGTGATATTATAGCAAAAAAGGCAAAAATCCTGGTGGTTTATACATGCTTTAATCCCCACAGCATGGGAGGCTGAGGCAGATTGAGGCAGGAGGATCTTAAATTTCATACCAACTGGACAACTGAGTAATTTAGCAAAATTCTGCCTTAAAAACAAAGTTTAAAAGAAATGAGGAGGTAGCTCAGGGTGAAGACCTTGAGATCTACTCCCAGTATACACACACAGACACGCATGCAACCCAAGCATGCACATGCATGCATAGACACAAAGACAATAAGAAATACATATTGAGTTTGAATGTGATATTGTCCACAAACCGCTGAAAGATCTTAACTAAGTGTACAAAGCCTTTATTAACTCTGAACAACCATTAAATATGATTTAATGATCCTTCAGCCTTTGTAAATTGTCTTCAATCTTTCTTCCCTCTGATCATCGTACCATAATCCTTTTGAGGGTAAGGGTCAGGGTTCTGCATAAAGAGCTAGTCTGTGAGGGCGGCTCCAGTTTGTTGACTGAATATGCTAATCACTTTATGGTTTGTTTTTATTGCATTTTTCCCTACTCCCTGTTTTCCTTATTCTTCCTGTTTTCCTTATGAAAATTCTTTCATAAGGAAAGAACTTTTCTTATTCTTCCTGTTTTCCTTATGAAAGTTCATTGAGGCTAGTGCAACCAAACTCTCTTTTTCTGAGTTCTAGAGAAACATTTGTGTTCATGAACAAGAGGCTGAGAAACTCACTTTTGAAAGGTCATTCTTCTTTATGAATAGACTAATTAAGTAACATTTTAACTAAAATTTTTACGAGGAAATAATTAACATTTTCTCACCAAAGCCTAGCTTTGTAATGTAGTATACCTTAAGAAATCTCAGTAAATATGTACCTTGAGTTAGAATAGATGGAAAAGGTTTTAAACATTCAAAGTGACTTTTTATTTTGTAAAAATTACTTACAATATTTCTTCATATGATGAGTTTATTTATGATTTCATTCTCATTGAAAGGAGCCAGCACGCTATTGATCTAAGACCAAGATTTGTGAACTATCCAGAGTATAAAATGCCTTTTAACAAACCGTATGTTTTATTGTTCAAATTTTCACTGAGAACCATATCAACATAATGATTGCTACTCCGAGTGAAAGTATTAATGTCCACTTGCTGGGTAAAGAGCACTGGACGAACCACTTAATGTGGTGTTTCTTCCCAATACTATAATATTGTCAGGTTCCTTCAGCAGGAGCTTGGAAATATATAGACATTTGTTCGACGTCCCAGATTAGATGAGAAAATTACAATGTGAACTCCAATAAATTTGGTTAGAGATCTTATGTTTCAAACTACCCTGGTATTTATTGTTCATCAAATACATTATGTGGTTCAACTTAGATAATAGCCTTTTATGTATGCTACCCAGCATTTTACAAATATAATGCATAATTTTTGCTACTTTTAAAACATCCATATATATGATCATCATTTAACATTTTTGGAGAAAATGTAAAATTGCAATAATTATTAATTAATTTCTATATGATAAATATTTCAAATACTTATGCAAAAGTGAATGAAATAAAATATAAGATTAAATGTTTCTTTTTGAATCTCCAGTTAAACAAGTCATATATAAAAAGTATACACCACTAATCCCTTCCAAGTGTTAGATGTGTTAAAGAAGCGATGAAAGAAAACTTGAGGTAAAATAAGCTTAACAGCATTTATTTGAACAAAGAATGAGTCAGAAACCTGTAGCCCACAATGCCTCAAAAGGTTCAGAGGATTCTCTGCAAGGTGGGCCATGACTATCGACACAAAAATGCTGAAGAAACAGAAAGAACAAAAAGTGGATTGATCGTTTGAAATAACCCTCCTTGTAAAGCCTAAGGCCTAAACTTAACCTCTGTGTCCACGGAGGGGAAGAGCACAGGGGCTGTGCTGAGGTTTGATGCTCACGTTCTCCACGAGCACAATTCATTGCAGGAGTGCAGAGCAGAGCAAAACTGCTCACCTCACAACCAGGAAGCAAAAGAGAAACCTGAGGTGGCTTAGGGTTCCAAACTCCCCTTCAAGGGCAGGCTTCCAGTTTTCCCAGTACTTCCCACAGGGCCTCCACCTCATGGGAGTTTCTAGCACTTTCCGAGTGTCACACTTGGGAACAAGCCTTTACTACATGTATTGTTGGGAGACATTCAATATCTAACTTATAGCAAGTGCCATAATATAGCAATTTACCAAAAATTATTTCAAATTTTATTCATGTATTCAGCACTTTTTTCTGTGCATTTAATATGTGCCAAGTTCTTGGTACAAAAAAAAATGAGAAGCCATTTTTTCAACTAAAGACAAGGCAAGGTGAATCTTAAAAGACATGCCTTTTTTATACTTCAGAGTTTTAGAAAACTTTCATAAATTCACAATATTAGTAGATTGCACATTTATACTTTTTGCATTTTTATTAATCAGTTACTTATTTGCAGATACCTTAACTTGGAACTCGGCCCCTTTGATGTGCTAATCATATTCTCACACGTGTGCTTTGGGGGTGGAAATGGAAGGCACTGTACTCTCAAAGTAAGAAATATGGCATAATTATATAATTAGCTTCTCCTCTTCTAGGAACAAAGCTCCATTTAGCTAAAATTGCTCTATGGAAATGAGAGAGAAATCAGAAGGAGTGACACTAGAAGTAGATCACAGTGTTTAATTTTAGTGAAAAGTAGTTCTTTCCGAGGTTAGTGCCAGATCAAAAGCAGTAATAGTTTCTCTATGCTTTAAAAATAATCTCAAATGTTACATTTCTTATAACACAAATTTTAATACTGAGCAAAGCAACCATTAGTATGTGTCATAGTTCCATTGCTCAGACAGAAGAAGTGAGTTATCATGGGTGTCCATTGCTCAATGTGTAATACAAATCATATGCTGTCTTAGTCCATTTTTTTTTTTTTTTGCTGGGATAAAACACCTGATACCCACAACGTAAAGGAGAAGCAGTTTATTTTGGTTTATAGTTCATAGGTGGCTGGCTCCAAAGCAGGGGCTTGATGGCAGAAGAATCCCAGCAGAGGACAAGTGTGTATCTCATGGTACCCAAGAAGCAGAGAGTTCAGGGAGAGCCAGGGAGGGAGATACATCCTTCTGGGCCATGCTCACAGTGACCCCCCTCTTCCAGTCAGAACCTGATTCCAAATAGCACATGCAGTGCTGAACTCTTTGATCAATTAATCCACAGATTAGTATAGCTCCCCAATGATCCAGTCATTTTCCAGAAGCCCCACCTTTGGACAAATGAGATTTTTTTGGAGACCTTCTGTGAGCTTTATCTTTTAGTGTTGTGAATCACAATATGGGTAGGCTCACCCACAAAGAAGTTCCTGAATGTCAGAGGTCCCAGAGTTATACAGAAAAGATAAAAACAAGTGGAGTGATCCAAATTTTATAACAGAGGAATTTTCATATGGAATGCAAAGGCTAAGTTTGCATTATGTGACCAACTGAGGAGCACATGTAGTGCCTCATATAATGTTATGAGTTGAGTTTAATTTTCAGGAGCAGGGAGCAAGGTGTAATACTGTGCCCTTTTGGCATAAAGGATGCCTTAATTTGCTCACTGGCTGAAACATAAACTTTGGACATACTTTAGTGAAAAGTAAGGAAGACAATGAGAACCCCATCTACCCACCGAAATAATAATTGCAGGCATTCCCAGTGCATATTTGCTATTTCAAGTACAGTTCAATGTAAAAGCAATCTTAAAGTGGGCTCAATACACCACCACCACCACCACCACCACCACCTTCACCATCATCATCATCATCATCATCATCATCATCATCATCATCATCACTGATCCTCAATCCTGGACAAGACATAGTGGTCAACAATGTCTTAATTATTATCTCCTTGATATGTGACACCCACAAATTATTTATAGCAGTTTCAGTACACAGCTGGCAGCTCCAAGGCAGGGTGGCACGGCAGCGGCTTGCTCCTGGTTTGGCGTGGTCATCAGCAAGCCTTCACAGGAGGAGGAAGGATATCTTCCAGGCCACGCCCTTGGTGACCCACTACTGCGCAGCAAGCTTCACCGCCCAACGTCACGCCCAGCTATAAACCCATCAGCAGACTAACCCCGGATCACATGCCCATGGTCCAGTCAGCTCCCCAAAGCCCTCTTATGAATGCATGAGAATTGGGGCACATCTACATATAAACAGTAACAACACTATTTCAAGGAGAAGAAAGACAGAAAGTATTTAAATAAAGTAGATCATATGTTAGAAATTATTCTTTATAAATCTGGATTGCAGTTGGTGGTAACTAAATTCAGTTTGAAATTCATGATAAGAAACAAGCTTTTTTCCCTAATACCTATCAACTTATTGTTCTTCTCCTAATACTTCAAAAGTCACCCAGGATAACTGTATTCTGATGTAAACTAAACAATAATCTCTGCCTTTTATTACAGTGTTTTGATGGAAGGCACTACTTGCTTGAATTTTGTACTAACATATATTCTGCTGGGAATGCCATGAAAAGCATTTATAGGGCACATAAAAAAGGTCATGTCGTGGTCTAGCCAATTTCTAGAGAGGCAGTTTCTTTCTGTTTGGCTAGTTTAACACGTTTAGGTGGAAATATATTTTTCCAAAACAGGAATTGTTATCTTATAAACTGAAAGTAATTTCTGAACAATCAGTTAAGAAAATGGAACTTTGTTCTTAGAGTCCAAGATGACACTAGTTTTCTGAATCTAGCCAAGGCTTGAGTTAGTCTGCAGTGGTCGTAAGACAGGTGCCCTTTACTGACTGTACAAACTGGCCTTTCTAGAGATTTTTAACAATTAACAACCAAAGAAATGGAAGAAGAGCTGAATGAAATTTACATGGTTTTATACACATAGAATGATTGTAGATGTACAGCACTGACAAAGGGAAAATCCCTATGGAGTTGAGGCGCATATATTTTCCTTCTTCTTTGTATTGGAGTTTTATTTTAGACTCTGTCTTGCTTTACTTAATGCATCACAGGGAAAGATAAGGCAATGGGCTTGCAGCTGGTAGATTCACTTCCTTAGAGAGGAATAAATGTACTTGAACTCAGTAGCTCAGGATGACCCCAAACTCAGAATGATCCTCCTGCCTCAGTTTCCTAAATACTGGGATTACAAGTATGTGTCACCACACCCAGAACTTTGTCTAGTTTAGATAATGGTTAAAGAGCCAAGGACTTCTTTTCACTACCATGTTGACATTTGGGTATTGTGGCACACAGCAGCAGTTGGGAGGCTGAGGCAGGAGGATTGCTGCATGTTTGAGGGCAGTTTCAATTATGTTGTGAGTTCAATACCAGCCTGAACTACACAGCAAGACTCTGTCCGAAAACAAACAAACCACCATGCAATTCAGTTTAAGGTGCATTTGCCCATTTCTCAAGCTGTTTTCTAAATATCTTCTTCTTTACTGTGCTAATAAACCCTTATGCTAGTCATCATACTGCTTCTGGGTACAAGCTCAGTGGTCACAGTTTTCAACAAAGTCAAAACATCCAGTGGACCTCACTTGGATATGGGATCATGATTCACACACTTTTTCCACGTGAGGAGAATGAGGTGATTTCCATTGAAAACTGAACCTTTGTCTCAGGATCATAATCATAGATCCAATTTTCATCCCTTTTTGTGACATTTCTTTAAAAAATGAGTTTTCAGAAGCATGATCACCAAATTCCAATAAAATTGACCAAATTGTAATGTGTTGCTTATGATCTGTTATTAACAGAACACTTTAAAACACATTTTCTCTCAACTATAGCTCCAAGTTGGCTGACTGCATTAAACAAATTAAAACTTGTCACAGATTCACTGTTTAAGTCACTAATCTTCTAATACTGAAGATTCCTGGAACTTCATTGGCTGGCACATGGTATCAGCCTTCATTGTATTTTGGGGGCAAAAAGATGGAGACTTAAAAGAATCAGGGAACAAACAGCAGCATTTTTGAAAAGCAAAAAGGAGTTACTGCTAAGAACAACTCCAAAGGAGTAGACATGCTACAAAATGACTTTGAAAACTTATGAGATGCTTAAGTTTTGACTCTTCAGTAATTCCTACAGATTTTATTACTGTCTTATGCTTTCTGAATTTCCAGAAAGTAGATTAAATGTGCAAAATTTTTCAGCTTTGGTTACAAAACATTTTCCCTCCATTACCTTCTCAGGATGAGTTTGCTATGGACCGTAGTTTGTGCTTTGGTGATGTAGCTCTAAATTCTGGTTATCTTTTTGCATCTAAGACCTCTTTCTGAATTTTAGTTCCAGTTTTGCTATGCATAGCTTATAAATCAATCATTTAACCTACCCTCTCAATAATGATTTTATTGAATTCCCCTCCTTGAGTCTTCCCCCATGGGTGGTTTATCCCAAATATTCACTTCTCTCCTTTTAGGCACACGCAAATAGGGACACAGCACCATGAAGAACGGGAAGGTCTTTCTCAACCTTCTCCCACCCTCCTTCCCTAAAGTAGGTCAAATGATTCTCATTGGAGGAAGGGTCTTACCTACACATGGAGAAAAGGAATAGCCCTATCTCTGAAGGCACACAAAGAAGAACCAGAACTTAAAGGATTTGCTAACTCTGCCCCTGCCTGTGTTAACTAGATCACACTTCCTTTGTACAATCATACTTACCTACGCCTATCTACTTGGCAAGACTTAACATAATAAAAATATACAGGATTTTTATTGCTTTATGTCTTCATTTATTCTTTCTTTCTGTTTGTTTGTTCATTTTAGACGCAATCATTCTGTGTATTCCAGGCTGGTTTTGAGCTCACTTCATTGCCCAGGGTGGTCTTAAACTTGGGGCGATCCTTCCTGCCTCAGCCTGCCAAATTCTGTGATTACAGGCATGCACCACCATACCTAGTCTGTGTCTTTATTTGTGAAGGCTCCTGGGCCATGTAAATTGTATGCTTTTCTATTGTTAATCTAGGTCGTTCGTGTACAGTTTGTTATTATAGATGCCTCAGTCGTGACTCGACCAATGGTAAGAGTCATAAAGCCAGGGCCTTGGACTGACTCTACCTTTCCTCATTTGTCTGAGTTTTTATTTTATTGATCATCCTTTTGCATTTATGTTTGATTTTTACCATCTCTTCCATCATCTTTCCTTCAATATCAACTATTTTAAGTATCAAACTTGCCTGAAGCAACGTCTAGTTCATTCCTGTCACATGTTTATATATCTATACATGCAATTATATAGACGTGTAGTTACAGTATTTTTTGTTGTAAAACAAAACAAAAAAATGTTCAAAGAAAATTTGCAAAATAAATACCCCTAAAAGGGACCATTATGTTCCTTCTTATTTCACAACTTAAGAGTAACACTATTATTATTTGTGTATATCTAGATATAAAAATTGAGCCTAGGCTGAAACTAGTAGTTTGTAACACTTTCTTTTAGAATTTTGTTTAGTCTTCTACTTATATTTTAAAGTATAAGGTGTGTCCATCACCTTTGTTCTTAGATTTTCTCTTTATCAATTCAATTTAGACTTTCAACTATGTTAAGGATCATTTCCCCATTGCTTGGCAAAATCACTCTGTAATCTCCTAAATACTGCTTTGCAAAGTGATTGATAAGTTTATGATATCAATAGTGATGATGGCATCATTTGTATGTACCTGCCTTCATCAATTGATTTAAATTGTATATATACATATATGCAAATACACACCCGACCACACGTTCACACAAATATATGTAACTTGGTTCACAAACTTAAATTTTTCCACCATTCTGGGCACAAAACTAATTGGTCATGAATCAATTCAAATTCAAGAGTTAGGTTCAACATTGACCATATGGAGAAATTTAACTTGGTTTGCAACCAATTAAGTTTGCAACCAGAATTGTGGAAAGAATTAAGTTCATGAACTGAGGCATCACTGTGAGTGTGTGTGTGTGTGTGTGTGTGTGTGTAATCATCATTCATGAAAGTGGTTTAAAAATATCTTTTCTCAGTACTCATTGTCATTATATCCCTAAACACCTTTAAATTTTTTATTTCTTTTTTGTGACTTTTATTGGCCACCATAGACATCTTTTAGGCCCTTTCTTCTCACATTTAAAACTCTTCAGGATTTGTGCACTGTAGTCACTTTGTTTGTTAATGGACTGAAGTTCAAGCTGCTTGCCACACTCAGGCTAACATCCAGGAGCTGAGAGTTGGCAGAAAAGAATCAGGTTTACTCATGCGCTGACCCAGAAGAAGGGAGAGCAGAGCTTCACTGAGGGTTCTCCAGGCTACATAGGGCTTTTGCAGGGAGGGAAAGGAAGTCTCCGTGCTGAGTGGGGTCTTCATCCTATAAAGTAGATGTCTCTCTTCTCTCTCTGTCCAGAATATCGCAGTAGACCCTGCCCTCCTACAGTGAGTTTCTGTATTTACTTGAAAGAGACATGGTTATTTTTCTTCAAGTTAAACTTCACAGTATTTTACTTACTTGGTTTTAAGTACAAAACCAAAGATTGAAGAGAGGGCATGACAAGTATCTGACAACATCAGATATTCTGTGTCCTGTAAGTCCAAAAGAAAAATTATCTAGCCACTAAAATTTTAACCATTTCGGTGGTGCTTCCCTTTGGAATTCAGAATGCCAGGCAAACATTTGTAGTTTTTTTTTTATTTTTAAGGATTAAAGAAGGTAAGTGAAATTAGCTCCACCAGGAACAATTTCCCAAAGTTACAATTTCTTCCACTGTTACAATCTCTTCTAAGTGCATGGTGTACCTATCTGAATGTTTATGTAGATTTATAACGAGCAATCACCAAATGCTTGTTTTCTCAAATATAAGAGATTATTTTGGTTTTTTGAATACCAGTACCATCATTTCAACTTCCTCCTCCATGTATCCATGCATTTTATCAATTCCCCAGGCATTAGTATCTAAAATGGAACTATATTCTAAGTGAATTTAGACTCCTATACAGTATTCTACACATAAATCCATGCTAAATACCATAGAAATTTCTCTGACCCTCCATGCAGTTGGAATAAATAGTACCATTGATTTTATAAGCTGCTAGCTTTTTCCCCATCCTTTTGTCACTGAGGTGTGGATACATTTTAGATTAATATTTAATAATATCCTTTGGTTCCTCTTTAAGAACAAAATTTCTGCTTAAAAGTAAAAACTGGGGTGATAAACAAAATAGTATGTCTTTAGGAAGACTGGACAATACCATAAAATTAAGAAAATAAACTTTTCTTAATCCAGTTCATAATATTTCCTTCCCTTTCCCCTTCCTCTGACCCCTTTTCTTATCCTACTTGTCCCTCCCCTCCCCTCCCCTTCCC